>MNCI01029903.1:1200545-1218090 GCA_015680685.1 Gnetum montanum | reverse complement strand
TGTGGTTGAGTGGGGAGTTCCCCTTGCATTGTTGGAGCAGGTGGTAGTGGAACTATCGGTGTAAGAGATGTAGATGGATTCAGAGGATGGTATGCATGTGGAGTGTCTCTTCCAGGAGAAGGAGTCTTAAAATACTCCCGAACTTGGTAGTGATGTTTTGGAGTTACGTGACCCATAGAGTCACTTGGAGAAACCGGCTACTGCACGTAATAGCCATATGGGTTTGGTTGCCAGTAAGGGTATTGTTGTCTCGACGGTGGAATCCCCCATGAATGTGGGTATTGCCACTACTAGTGTTGCTCAATAGGTTGTGGTGGAGTTCCACTTGGATAGTACGTTAAGAGTTGGTGGAACTGTTTTGGGTTACCTTGGGGATAAGGTAACCTTCGGGGTTCCTTCCGTTTGTTAAGTCTTGGGTTGAGTGCATACACCCTAGACTCTCGTAGATGTGAGATTATGGGGCAACATTCCTTAGGATGGTCATATTAGCAAATCTCACATCCACCATCATTGTTTGAATCCAAATCCACAACCTCATCGGNGGTCATATTAGAAAATCTCACATCCACCATCATTGTTTGAATCCAAATCCACAACCTCATCGATGGTCATTATCTTTCCCTTACCCTTGTTACATGCATGGTCTAAATCTCTCCTCTTTTTCTTATCAAAGTCACTACTTCATTCCTTAGACTCCTCTATGATTTTTAAAATGATTTCGAATCTACTATCTAAGGAGTCCCACATTTGATCTACCTTAGCCAACACTTCTGTTGTTAACTTTTGAAGTGGCAAGGTTTTTCTATTCACCAACTCTTCGAGTGGTGACTCATCCTCTTCCTCACAGAATCTTACTCCCTTCTTTAGGAGGGAGGGATCACGATTATACTCTTCTGTGCTTTCTATTTTCCATAGCTCTCCTTCTTCTTTAGGTACTTGCTCCAACAATCTGTGAACTTCATGGGACCTAATTTTAGATAATCTCCCTTGGGCATATGTTCCAAGGGTTCTCCTAGTTTCGTGTCTTAGCCCATTTACAAGGTGGAAGAGTTGATCTCGTTGTACGTAGCCATGGCCTGGGCAACGATGTAGCAATGCATAATATCAGCCCATGGCAGCATCCAATAGTTTGTGAGTACCCTGCTTCCATCCTTGGATCAGCTTATGCAAGTTGGACACTCTGGAGTACGTTTGATATTTATCGTTGAATAATTCTAGCATTGTACTCCATCATCTAATAAATTCCGATTCTAAGGACCAGTACTAACTTTCCGCTTCTTTTATGAGTGTCCTAGGAAACAAATTTAACTTCTACCACTCATTTTCGATATTCTGCAAGGTGCAGGCATCATGAAATGCCTGTAAGTGGTTTTGCGGATCAATGTTGTATCCTCCCTCAAATCGGGGGATATTATTCATGTCTAGTCTTTTGATCCGACTATCTTTTTGATGCCTTGTAGGTAGCCTCATAGCCACCATAATATCTAACATACTTCGGGTTGCTAATAGGGGTTTATTGTTGTCATATCTTTCCTGGCATATGTGGTGCCTACACGGTTCCTACTTTCCCCTCTATGCCTTGACTCTCTAGAATGCCCTCGTCCTCGCTCTCGACTCTCACATCAAGGGTTCTCATTATGCTCACCCTTCTTCTCATGGTTATGTTCCTTGTGACTATGCCCTTATGTGGAAGGAGAGGGTGAGTGATGTGATGAAGGTGGAGAAGAAGGGGAACCATCACCATGACGATGTTTCTTACCTTCTTTTCATTGGTTACGGCCCTGATCGTGATGATGATCTGAATGCCTGCCCTTGTCTTGTGTTTGTGTTCCCTCAATGAACACTTGGTGTTCATGGGGATCAGAACTAGGGCTATGAATCATGGAGTGTAAGTTTTGATACCCCACCTCCTCACCATTGTTAGGAGGGGGAACATCATTTGATAGAGAACCCGTTATAACTGGTTCACCATCTCCAATTTCACTTAGGACGTGCAGGACCCCTTTGGCCTTCAACAATGTATGGTAGCTCTCCTACCGCGATTCCCTTAAATGTTTTTCATTATGGGATGGTAATCCCTTATGTCATAATCACATGCAACGTATTTAGCGTATAGCTATGTCATGCCTATCTGTGCAAGAGCATGAAGGATCATGTTGGGGACTGCACGATGTGGAGGTAACACTATGTTACTTGCAAGTCTCGCCAACGTAATTGTTCATCCTGATGAAGGATAAAAGTAAAACTGGGTATATACTCATCATGATGAGTATACATGACCTGATACTCTTGAGGAACTAGCGGATTTTGTTTATGTGTGTTAGACTGTTGATGGTCTCTTGTGTGATCCCTAGGTGGTGAAGTGCTTTTATGAGAAGAAGAAGACATGGTTATCTTGTCGGTGTGCTATTGACCGTTGTTTAAATTTTCTTCTAATTAACCCTAAGGGTTCGTTTAATCTTCCCAAAAATTTGGATGATTTCCTATGTTCTACTTAGCACACAAACAACTTAGTCCTTGGCATCAACGCCAATGATGAGTGGCGAGGTACCCCTACACTCAACCATACGAATACGAGCGTTACACATGTGATCCAGTTGAACTCCACAGACTAAGTGCCTACATGCCTTATGGAACACCTAAGGTTAATCAGTCATTGTCCTCCCAAGCTTACTTGTATTTGTCACGATTGTATGGTTAGGCAAGCTTGAGGCATGTGATTTTTATATCTTTTACGTTTTTATTGCCTATGCTAAGAGAGGAAAGGGTTGAAGAGACTAAGTAACTAACTTTAACCAACTAAGCCTTAATTAACCTAGCATCAACATCCGTTTCCACTTGTCGTTTCACACCCTGAACCAATGCAACGCTACTAGGTTACCAAATGCTATTCGTTACTGGGATTACCAAGCGTAATGCACGTGCTCGAAGAGGTCGTACTGAATGCACTTAACTATGAGAGTTGAGGGTTGAGAGAGATTAAATCCTAAGAAAGCATTTAAACATTCAATAGTAATTAAATCCTCATTAGCTTAGTCCATGCACTACAAGGTTTATCCAAAATTTCATCTTTATTGTCGTACACAATTGTGTGCTTAGGTACAAAATTGCTCGAATAAAGATCCATTCACTTTGGGACTCCTATTGTGGGCACATGGAAATTATTCTAACTCTGGAATAGAAAAACTGCAAGAGTTTGGCTACGACCTAGATCTAGATGGCGAAACAAGGGAGAGCCACCTCTTATTTATAGATTTGGCGACGCGATGCAATATCGCAGGAAAAGATGCGATATCGCGTACGATACATCGCATATGCGATATCGCGGCGGATGCAATATCGCGTACGCAATATCGTGGCCCATGCGATATCGCATCCCATTAATGTCCAACTACATCATCACTCGAATAAAATTATGTACAATGCACTTGATTCACATTGCAAGCACTCAATGACTATTACTAACTAGTATAGAGAAAAATAGATAAATTTTGCGAATGGAATAACCAAATGATCCCATAAATGAGGTGGGTATGTGCATTTATATAGGCATTTATTAAGTTTGCATCAATGTTGATGTGTTGACAAAGCAAGGCATACATTGATGTTAATGCACTAATGCTACTACATTGACATAGTTGACGAATTCAATGTTCATTAGTTGTAAATTCTTCAAGATATTTTATCATCATGTATAAAGTTGTAAATGAATGTATTCCTGCATGAGCTTTCCTACATAATCATCATATAGATGTTCCAGCTTTGTGTATCTTATGTCATAATAGTATTGAAAAAATAAATTACCTTTTTCCATTGTTAATTTGCTACAACTCTTTGGACTATGTTTTTTCATGCTTTAGGTTTGCATCTACTGCTACCATTATTTATTTAGAATTTAGCTCTAGAATGGGGGATCTACCATGGAGATAAGACTAGAGTTTTTGTTTGACTTTCTTTCCTTCCATTTTTTTCATGAAATATAGATGGAGAGAAATTTTTTTATTTATAAATCATAAGAAAGACATGTTCAGTCTATTTGGAATTCATTATATTGCAATGAAAAGATCTAGCTTCCATGAAAAAGCGTTTTTCTTAGTATAAGCATTGTAAAAGTATGTAATTGAGACTATTGATCTTAAATCACTTTGTGAGCAAGACCATAATAGATCTAGGATTTACATTTTTCATTATATGTAGTTTTGCTTTTGTAATTAGCCTTTTGCATAGGATGCACTTAATCATTTTATATTAAAAATATAATCTTACATTATATCAAGATTTATATGCTTAGGAAAGGCATTTATAATGAACGTATATCAAAATTTGGCTTAGAACATGCCTAGAGAAACCAATTCTTTCTCCATGTATACAAACATTATCATTTTGCATTACATAACAATGTGAAAACCAATGGTTCCCATGCACCAATTTTGTCATTATTCTAACACCACCACATTTTAAATTTGTAAATGCAATACACTTTTCTAAATTAGATACATCATATAGATCCTTGAATAACACCTTCATGCAACATCACCAATATTAAGGGCCAACTTAATGTTCATTGCACCTAATTCTACTCCGAAGTAGTGAAATACATATGGCATTGCCACTAACTCAACATGTTGCCTTGAATTACATGCCTTGCATAATTTCTTCTTCATGTTGCTATGAGGGATAAGCAAATCATCAAACAAATCCCATTTTAGTTTTTCAAGTTAAAACATAATTGACAATAGATTTCTACATTTTGAACAGACATTAGCAACATGGTAATTAGAACTTGTGTGTATTCTATAATGAAGTAAATAAGAAGCCCCATGAGTAAGAATAGAATCATGTTTTATTTCTATAATTTGACTATAGTATAAGGTCACATTTATTTTATTTATAATAAATATTAGTAATTCCATGCTTAAAAAGCCACAAGATGTGATTGGGCTTTGACTCTTGAGTAAGGTTGTATAATTTAATAATTTAGTTGAATAGTTTTGGTAGATGTTGTTAGTTTAGTGGATGTCATTATCAATTTAAAATATTATACAACTTTTTCTATTTCATGCTTATGTTGGACTAACTTCAAAGGTTATGCAATGTATAATTCTTTCAAGGTTTAGAAAAACATTTAGATTTATGTTGGTAAATTACCTTTATTTTTCATTAAAATATAATATCTAAAAGTTTTCATAATCCTTAACTTCACAGTAAGTGTAACATTACATGAGCTTATGAACCTCAGTTGTACTAGTTATTGATAAGCAGTGAGTATTCCCTATGGCCGACCATATGAATCACTAGCCTGTACATGAGATTTGATTGAATTTTGTGGACTCTATTTACCTAAGTGGCCTATGTTCTTCTATGGTGAAATATATGGTTGCTAGTCATTATCTTCTTAATCAACACTTACATTAATCTATGCATATGGTTAAATGTGATTAAGGTGTAAGATATCTATTTTTTATGCTTTTTATTGTTCTCTTTGTTTGTTAAATGATTAAATAAAGAGAAGGTTGATATTTAAATTAGCTAACTAATTAACTAACTATCCTAAATGTGGAGCATTCATTCCCAGTTTTTGTACATATCTTGGATGTATACTAATGCTGCTAGGTTACCAAGTGTCTATTGCTAGTCATACCAAGTACCCATTGTTGGGATTACCAAGCATTAATATATAATGCTCAAAGTGGTTGTACTCACTTTGATTACGAATTATAATATTAAATGGCTAAATAACAATAAAGTGAATTGTATTTAAAGTAAATTGCTAGAAAGTAAATTTAAACTAATCCAAGTGCTACAATGGATGGAAGAAATCTTGATTCTATTTCCATTCATGCAATTGTGTCCAAGTAAAGGTTGCACTTAAATAAAAAGTCATACAATCACTTTAATCCACTTTGCAGGCACTCAAAGGAAAGAATTCACTAACTTCTATGAGAAGAAACTACAAGAGTTTGGCTAAGCTATTAACCAATAGTACCATAAATGCAATGGGTGTTTGCATTTATATAGATAATGATTACATCAGTGTTGACGCACTTGCATTAATGCATCTTGAGATGCATCGATGTAGTTGTTATGCATTCGATATTAAAGTGTTGCTAATACTAATCCTTACTTGTAGTGGTTATGCACTTGTTATTAATGTATCTCTAAGCTCATTCAATGTTACATCTACTAGAATATCTAAAAGTTAAGTTTGCTTTGATCAATTTGTAAAGTTTATTTTTACTTTTCATGACCACTAATGTAACCTTCAAAAAGATAAATGTCAAAAGATAAAATGAATTCCATAAATGGAACATACATAAAAAGATAATCCCAACAACACTAATTTTGCCTCAATTAGACTTTTAAAGATAAAGTTATGTGCACTTAAAGTTTATTAATAAAATAATAAATGATAATATTTTAATACCGCAAGTGATAATTGAAATCTTTAGAAGCACTTAAATAGAAAAATACTCATAATACATAATACCAAAGTCATGCTAGTGAGCCCAACATCACAACAATTTTTTTGCAAGTTTTAACATTCAATTCATCACAACTACACATCCAAACTCAATCTTTAACATGTTCACTTCACATGCCCATACTACATGATCATATATACTAATCTAACACAAAAATAGAAGAGAAAGGTAAAAATAACTCACTAATTAAATTTTTTAAATTAAAAAGTTTGAAACAAATATAAAACCCTCAAAAATCCAACAAGACATCATTTCACTTTAATTTAGTTCCAGACCCATGTATATGTGACTGTAGTAGTCCCAAATCCAGGTTCAAAGAAAAGCAAAATCCATCCTCAAAGCCAAAAATTTCGATAAATCCTTTGCATAGAAGAACTAAACTTCAAAATCAGTCTTTATTTAAGAGAAAAATGAAATAAAACAAAAATCAAATCCACAAAAGGATGTGAAGAAAATGAAAATGAAGGTGATGGGAAAGGTGGTTAGTATTATGATTATATACATAATATATACTTTTTTTATGTTTAAACATATAATTTTCATACCTAATCTTCATGTCATGGATCACCTAACCCTCACTTAATCCTTACTGAACCTCCTAAATGTAGAGATGTGTTGGAACCACATGGGTCACCTAAGCGTCAACTAACATCCTTCATGTAGAAATGTATTGGGACCACATGGATCACCTAACCCTCAGAAAACATGCACCTAACCATCTCATCATGATGTAGTAAGTTTAATTTATATTATTCCTTTTTAACTAATACCCAATTCAAAGATACATAACAAACATACTCAAACTTTAAATCAAAATCCATTTGAACGTATGAGATCCATATTAAACACACTACACATTCACATATCAAAATCAAATCCAAGCATCACTAAGCATAAAACTACAATTTAGATGAATAGATGTCAAATCACACATAAAACATAAACAAATACCCAACAATTGCTCTTGTATCTCAGTCCAACATCCTTGCTAGCCACATCGCCCACCTAACACACAAACAAGATTAGTGTATATAATCATGCTAGTTAAGCATGTAAAGACATCACAATCATATCATAGGAGTCAAGCATTATAACATGTAAATCACCATTATAAAAAATTAACTTGTCTTTGATAATTCACTAAGATTACACATACATAATCATAATGCAATACCCAAGGCCTACAAAAGGAGTGTAATAAGCTCCCATCTTTAAGAATCTTTGTCCTAGAAGACCTTAGGATAAGCTACACATATCTTAGTATCCACCTTCCAAGTAGCTT
The DNA here is from genome assembly GCA_015680685.1 of Gnetum montanum. Lineage (NCBI taxonomy): Eukaryota > Viridiplantae > Streptophyta > Gnetopsida > Gnetales > Gnetaceae > Gnetum > Gnetum montanum. Next base: position 1,210,326 of record MNCI01029903.1, on the reverse strand, counting down.
TTGAGGCATTATGTCTATTTCACAAAACCTTGACCACAGAAACAACTTTATTGCATAAATGATGCACCATGTGATCTACAATCTCAACTAGGTGCTCTACATAATTGACATTAGATTATAACTATGTCCTTGAATGATTAATCACATGCTATTGATCATATATATATCATTAAAACATGAATACATGGAACATAACATGTAAATGTGCCAACTGAGGAGGTAATACTATCTACTAGGCCATCCTTCCAATCCTCTACAACACCTCAAAAGGACTAATGTACATAAGAGGTAATTTCCCCTTTTGGCCAAATCAAGGGAGAAACATGAAAAAATACATGTTGTTCAACTATAAACTCTAGTGGCATCAAGGTGATCTTTAATAGTGATTGACATATGCCACATGCCTATCTTGGGCAAATCTTAATTCATCTCAAATCTCTCGAACTTACTCCGTGGTTTGCATCACTAGATTTATGCTCACCTACTAGCTATTTTGTATTATTTCCTAACATAAAGGTGTTTTTCATAGCCTACAATATAAGATCTCCTATAGTGCCACCTACAAACTCTTCTAACATTTATTTGTTGATGCGTCAATTTTGGCCTCATCAACACCTGGAAAAAAAACTCATTTGAGAAGACTATTGCCTAGGGTACCTCCCATATGGGTATAGAAGCTCGAGAATAGTCTCAACTAGAGAGAGCTATGTGATGTTTCAAAAATAGTAAATCAAACTGAAAATTGGAAAGACTTGAATTGAGTAACTGTCTTGAATTTCAAGATATAAAGAAAATATAGTAACTAATAAATTTTAAACTTTTCCTTAGTCTCCCACTTCCACTGCTACTGTAGTTGCCAGTGGTGCTCACTAACTAGCAAGAAAACTCTGACTACCACCAAAACGTGTTATCTCGTCACCATCATCATGTCCCACATCACTACTAAGAGAGTTTATTGTTGGGAGATCTTGTTGTTGCTATTCACTACTATGCATCTCCAATTTTGTGTCAACCATTGTTGTAGCTTCTATCGTTCACCTGCCATGCACTGTGCATCGCTATTGCACGCTCCACTATTGCTGATGTGTGGTTGACTACCTGACACATAGTAGTGATGCCATCACTATTGAACACATGTGCTAATGCATTGGCCACTCATGTGTGCAAACCACCATTGACTGCACTTGCTACCATCACCATGCATTGTGTGGTACCTACAAGCATTCCACCATGCAACTACTACCATTACATGAGAAGGGGAGGGGGGAGAGAGAGAGAGAGTCTACTACATTGCCTGCCATGCTCTTGTAGCTACTAGGAGAGAGAAAGAGTTTGTTCCCATCGTGGGAACATGCTACCATCCCTTTTCCTCTGCTACTACATGTTGTTGTCATCACCTGGACCATTAACTATCGCACATCCTATAGCTACAGTATTGATAGTTACCACCTGGATTGTCAACTATCGCATGCTCTACAACTGTGCCATTGAAAGCTGCCACTTGGATTGTTAGCTACAATGCTCCATGCTAACTTGCTGATGTTAACGTGCCACCATGCTACATTTTCATAGATGTCTATGTTTCCGAATATCACTCATGTGCCTCACCATTTGCATGCTTATTGTTGTTGCTAATGACTCTTGCTAATGCTTATTCATCTCCCTCTATTGCTTGCCATGCATTACATTGCTACTTAGACTAGAAGGGAGGAAAGAGGCCACCTACCATTGCCTACCGTGTACCTCATGTTTGCCCAAGGAGAGAGAGGAGGCTATGCTTAATCCTACTACCTGCAACCATGATCATCATCACCAGGTGGCCCTACCAAAGAGAGAAGAGGCTCTGCTTGGTGAGAGGAAGAAGCCTAGTTAGGTGTTCCTTGCCACTGTTTGTGCCTGCTATAGTTAGTGTCATCTCATAGATGAAAACCTAAGAGGAAGAAAGAGAAATCACCATCAGCTGGTTTCTTGACCTTATAGGGAAGGCTACTAGATGATTTTGGTGGCTACTCCTAGAAGGGGAGGCCCTTGATGATCTTTTGTAGTAGGTCATGGCCTTTCTTTATAGCTGCTCACCATTGGTTATAGCCACTCTCATAACACCCAACATGACCACACATAATGTCCATCACCTGGGCCATTATGTAACTCCTATAATGCCTAGGACCGTCACATTGTCCACCACCTAAGTCATGCACTAATGAAATATCCTCCATGATTGAATTCACTATAGAAGTATAACCATGAAAATAATACATAGAATCCCATGTTATTCTTAACTCATGGATTTAATTTTCTATGAAGCATGTAACTTGACAAGAGTGATTCAACATCACATATATGAATAGCTTGTAATTATGGACCTTAAGTTAGAAAAAGAAGGAAATAACATGTACACAGAATTATAGATATTTTTAGATATAGTAAGGTTTCAAGGGTGGAAGGAGATGAATGAGGTGACATTCACTTCATGGATCAAAATTATTGAATAAAACATGACATTTGTCATGGTTATGATTAAAGAATAGCTTTTTCCACTATGCACTTTTTTACTTAATTCAAATATGAGTGGGGACAATGACACTATTACTGAATTTTTTTAAAAAATGTATTTTAGTAATGAAGGTAGGTAGACACTATGAGGTTCATTTGTGTTTTTTTTTCTTTGGAGGCTTCTGAGTAGGGGTTGCTCTTTTAATGGTTTGAATGAAATTTTTCTTCATACTATAAATTTTTTTATTTTTTTATTTTGCACACAAACATAAAAGAATATGTATCCTCCTTAGTGGTCAATACGCAATAGTCAATTTGAGATTTGATTACTCTCAAAGATGCTTGAGGAATTAGGTATTTTAATGACAATAATGATGGAATTTGATCATCTAATAAGTAGAGAAAATGACAAACTAATCTTTTATCAAAGTAGGGGTAGAAGTTGAATTGCTCAACTTATTTAGCATTCTTTCCTCATTCATGGATGAACTTAGATGTAGTTGTTGATAAGTGACAATAATTTAAAGATTGCATGATACCTCTCATTGACAACACCCTTATTCAAATCGTGAGACCATACCTTGGTAATTAGACTAGTAAATCATGGCCCCATGCCTAGCATGGGCAAGGTTGACATCAACACTTAGCCCCCAAACTTTAATTGCATGCAAGTGTAAGAAGCAAAAAAACCATATAAATTTTTAAAAAGGAGATGCAATAGATAGATGATAGAAAAGATAACAAAATAGACAAATTAAAATTTGGAAATAAACTACATTGATCTAAACATGATTGAAAATAACCATATAATCAAGAGAGAACTAAACGTGGGCCACCCTTACCACACCATCTTATTTAATCAAGTTTAATATATATACTCTTTATAAATCATAACTTTGACTACATAGATACATATATGTATAATTAAAGTAAATAATTAAGATCTCAATCCTAGTCTTCTCACAAGGTAAAAGTAAAAGGTATGTGGACTATTTTGAGCATCAGACTTATGCCAAACTTAATGAAGAGGACAAGCTTATCTTAAATCATAGCTACCCACAAATTTTGGATTTTTCCTTGAGACTTTTTTATTTTTTGACATTTATAAAGGAAATGAATGAAAAGGGATAATTTGCTCTTTTTTTTTTAATTTCAAGAAAATAGGTTTGAATGGGGAATGGAGGCTAGGGAAAGGATTGCTGCGAGACCCCATCACACTCAAGAACTTATTATACTACCAATGAACATGGTCCTCATTCTTTTTTCTATTTTTTTATCTTTTTTTAGAAAACTTTTCTCATGGTGTACTTCATTCTTAAGGTAGGAATTCCAACACGAGTTTGGCTAATTAGCTGCACTGCTAGAGAACATGATCCTTTTGGAACTTTGCCCATGGTGCAATTCAACCCTCATGCATGTGCATTTTAATTACTATCTAGATGACATCATAGTAGGTCTCCTAGGTGGCTAAGGGTTCTCAAGTAGAGATGAACACATTTCACCTTATTGCCTACAGGATAGCCATGGATCACCACACTTGAGGGTTGGGGTTATGAGAGGGAAAATGACATTTTCCAAGGTCACCTAGTGATTTTTGCTAATCATTTTTCAACATCACATATCCTACACTCACATGATCATGATGATTACATGATAAGTTAGCATGAACTTCATCCTCCATAATCCAACATAACTAATTAAACTAAAACCTTGAAATAGACTAGGAAGAATCATAGCATTATTGCAATATATAATATAAGGAGATTTTATGTAATAGGATACATCATATAAAGCATTATACTTGCATTATTTTCTAATGGTGTTATGATGACTTAATGCCTAGTAACTCAAATGACCATAATGATTATTAAAATCAGATGAAAAGCAAAAACCAAAACTAATGTGCTAAGAAAAAGATGATGGAAATGCAAATAAAACATACAAATACAACTATATACAAATGAAATGCATGGTGAAGGGAAAGAAAACTTGCAACTAAGGATCTATCAGGTGTCCATGTGGGGCACTTGAGTAGAAATGCTTCAAATAAAATGCATTAAAATTTCTAGGTAACTTATGTCCTTGCAAATCAATAATTTTGTGAACATTGGGGCCAATGACATTTGTAACTTGGAATGGGCCTAACCACATAGGAGAGAACTTACTTTGAGGATTTTTTTAACTAGATACTCTATCTCTCTTAAGGACTAGATCTCCTATTTTAAAGACTTTACCTGCATATCTCTTATCAAATCACCTTTTAACAATTTTTCAATGATTGAGATTACAAAAATCAAGACATAATTGTAATTCACTTTTTCATTTTCTATCAAGCACTAAATTTGAATGTTTCTTAAGATGAATAATTTTAGATCCTAAAAGTTCATCAAGTTCTTTTTTCATATGAGTTTCAATCTTAGGTCTAAGTTTTTGTAAATCATCGAATACGGCTTCTTTAGGAACATGTTCAATGGATATGTCATCAAAATCTGATGCACCTTCTAATGTTTTAAGGAATAGGATCTCATTTATATCTTTGTCCTCCCCTAAGGTGGTGGATCACCCAGAAGAAATCCCTTTCCATCATGTTGATGATGAGGTAAGGTATCTTCATAGAGTTCTTCACCTTCTCTAGAAGTTTGATAGGGTTGGGTGGAATCTGTATAAGAAAAAAGGATTTGCTTTTGTAATTTCACTCACATGGTCATTTATAACATGTTCACCATGCTCAACCTCAATCACTCCAATATAAAGATTAGTGTTTTGATTTTCCAAAGATTGATTTTGTTGATTGAAGGCTATAACTACTTGTTTATAGAAAGGCTCTCTTGGTATGATCATATATTTAGATTTTCCTTTGATAAGGATTAATAGTTCTAAGAAATCTAACCTAAAGAAGCCCACAAACTTGGCTCCAAATGTCCAAGATAAGAGCACACCATGAGTGGGTAACATGTCAACTACTAAGATATCCATATAACATGTAAATGTAGGGTATTGTTCAAGTTGTACTTTCACTTTTTTTAATGATCCTACTACAAGTACATTAGATCCATTGAGTTGCATCACACTTCTTGTTTGTGGGAGCATTCGTGATCCTAAGGTTTTACATACCTCAAGTGGCATGACATTAACGATTTCTCTAGAATCCATCAAATAATTATGAATGTTATTTTTTAAAATAATCAAAGTTTTTAGGAAAGGAGGTTGCTCTTTCTTACTCATAATGGACTTGCTTGCATTTTGTATTGATAACATGTTAGGACTTTTGCAAAATGAACTTGCCTTTTGGTTTTTGGGGATTTTTCTTTAGTGGTTTAAAGTCTACAAACTATCTTTTAGATCACATCTTTCATTTTGTTAAAATGTAAAAGGTCATACATTGAAATGTTGACTTTAATTTTCTTCAAATCCTCAACTAGATCATAAGTCTTGTGTTCATCTTTGGCTTCTTGTTGAGGTGGAGTTCTTCTAACTATCAAAAGGGGGTTTGGTCATTGTGGGGCATTTGTTTGGGATGATCTAGTTTTAGTATTTGTGTTGTTTTGACTAGGAGCTCTTTTGTTTAGAAGAGTACAAGGATCATTCCTAGTTTGTTGTTGTGTGTTGTTCATAATGTCACTAAGTCTACAATAGCGAGTGTTATGTGGGTTGGGGTCACTTACCATAACTTGTTCCACTGAGAAAGCCTCTTCATTTTTTCTTTCATGAGTTACATTAAGGACCATAATAAGGGTTTTCCCATTTTGTTGACTCTAGACATTGTCACCATATAGTGTTAAAAATTGAGGACAGGTTTTCTTAGAATGTTGCCTTGTGTTATGGAGATGATAATTGTCGTCATTGATTGATGTACTTGGCTTTTCAAATTGTATCGGAGCCTTGCTGTTGTTTCACTCTAATTCAACTACTTCATTGGAAAGTTTTTGAAGAAAAGTTAATATCTGGATCATTTGATTTTGAGTTTGAGTTGTAGGTCTGATAGGATTCGATATCCCATTTGGGTTTATGATTGATTAGATTAAGGTTTTCGATTAGTCATCATTTAAACTAATGTTGGATGGTAGAAATGCAGAAGATGTAGGACCTTGAAAACAACTATTTGTAGGTTGAGTCATTTGAAGAGAAGTGGGAGTTGGAAACATAGTATTGATCATTGGGAAAGTTGGTAAAGGTAGAGGACTAGGTTGCATAGGGTTGCTAATGCTCATCATTCCAAATTGGGTTTGAATGCTATTTATGAGGGTCATTTGTTCTAACTTAATGACTTTAGCCATCACTCCTTATATTTCTATTATGTTGGGATCAGATTTAATGGCGGTGGACAAGTAAAGATTGAGAATGCCACCAGGTTATGGACACATCTCACTTGGCACATAAGCAAGTTGATGAAGGAATTTTAGGTTGTGGTCACAAACATTTTCCCCAAGTATTTTTCTTAAGCTTGTGAAATTGCTTGATGCTATGGTCGAGCTAGTGAACTTGTCAAACTAAAGCAAGAACTTATTTTTGAATTCTTGCCATGAGTTAATGGAGGCATTAGAGAGCATTAAAAACCATTAAGTAGTTTTGCTCCTAAAAGTTATCACAAATACCCTACATGCTATGTTGTTTTGTACAATGTTATGGATCCCTAGTAAGTTTTTGAAACATTGTATATGTAAGGGGTTGTGGGATCGAAGAACAAATTTATGTTCTGAAGAGATTTTAGAATATCATGGTAATGATGAAGTTGAAGGGGTTCCTTACCAAGGGACATAGGGACTGATTAGCTGCTATCATAGTTTGATTTTTTCTAGGAATAGAGCTTGGGAAATGTGAGGCTCATTGCTTTCTCAATGTGAAATTATCGATAGCTTGTTGATTAGGGGCAAGGGTAAATGATTCTTGTTGGGAGAGTTTACTCCTAAAACAAAAATCACAAAATATAAATGTTAAAATAAAATTATAAAGTTGAGTAAAAAGAAATAAATATTGAAATAATATTATATTTTTTGACAAAAAACACTAAAGTATGTTATATAATTTTTTTCTTTAAAATAAATACATGAAATTGCAATATTTATAGAATTTAAAAGAAAAATAGTGAAATGTAAAATTTCAAAAAAATAAATAAATTTAAAACTAAATGATTAATAAAATCACCTTACCAAAGTTAGAACTTAGGTAAGGACCACCAAAATCAAAACTTGGAAAAGAAGGTTTAAGATTTCGATAATGAAAATGACAGTTTTTAGGAAATAAGAAACATTAATTTTTCGAAAAAAAAAGGTAAAAAATAAAGGGTTCAGAGACAAGAGTTTTCAACAGGAAGCACAAGAAAATAAAATTCATGGAAACAACAATTTTTAAATAGGAACAAAACAAGATCAAGAACAGAAAAAATGACAAAAAAAACTGATATTTTAAAAAATGGAAACCCAGGAATAGTCTTAGCTGGAGAGGGCTATGTGATGTTTTAAAAATAATAAATCAAACTAAAAATAATAAATTGAGTAACTATCTTGAATTTCAAAACTTAAATAAAATATAGTAACTAATAAATTTTAAACTTTTCCTTGATCTCTTGCTACCCCTACCAATGTAGCTATTGGTGGTGCTCATTAGTGAGTAAGAAAACCTCGATCACCACTGAAACTTGCTGTCTCATTGTCGTCGTCGTACCTTGTGTCATTGCAAGGAAGAGTCTATTGCTGGGAGAGCTTACCATTGCTATTTGTTACTACGTGTCTCTAGTTGCATGTCGATCACTATTGTAGCTTCTACTATTTGCCTGCCACACACCATGTGCGCTTGTTGCATGCTCCGCTACTACTGATGTGCAGTTGACTATCTAACACACAACAATGTTGCTGTCACAATTGCATGCATGTGCTAACACGTTGGTCATCCACACATGCAAACCATCGGTGACCACACCTACTATCATCATCGTGCATTGCATGGTACCTGTAAACACACTGCCATGCAACTACTACCGTTGTGTAAGAAGGGGAGGAAGGAGAGAGAGTTAGCTGCACCACCTACCACGTGCTTGCAACTACCAGGGGAGAAAGATAGGTTGTTTCCACTGCGGGAATGCACTATTGCCCCTTGTCCTTTGCTACTGCATGTTGTTGTCATCGCCTGGACCATCAACTATCATGTCCTCTACTGCTATGCCATCGACAGCCATTGCCTAGATTGTCAGCTATTATGTGCTTTGCAATTGCATCGTTGATAGCCACCACTTGGACTATTAACTACCGCATGTTGTGTTGACTCATAGACATTGATGTGACATTGCATTGCATTGTAGCAGATGTCTACGTTGCCTACCATTGTTCACATGTCTGTTGCTACTGTTGATAGCCCCTACTAACTTCTATTTGTCTCCCACCATTACCTACCATGCATTGCACAACGACTTGGATTAGGAGGGAGAAAAGAGGTTGCCTATCGTTGCTTGCTACATGCCTTGTGTTTGCCCAGGGAGAGAGAGGAGGCTTTGCCTAATGCCACTACCTATAATCACAATCACCACCACTAGGTTGCCTTGCCAGAGAGAGAGGAGGCTCTGCTTGGTGAGAGGAAGAGGCTTGATGAGGTGCTCCCTGCCACTATTTGTGCCTACCATAGTTAGCGTTGTCTCGCAAACGTAGACCTAAGAGGAAGAAAGAGAAACCATCATTACCTAATTTCTTGACCTCAGAGGGGAGGCTACCAAATGATTCTAGTGGTTGCTCCTAGAAGGGGAGGCCCCTGATAACCTTTTGTGGCAGGTGACAACCTTCCTTTATAACTGCTCGTCATTGGTTACAACCACTCCCATAACGCCTAGCATGATCGCACGTAACACCCATCACCCAAGCCATTACGTAACTCTTGTAATGCCCAGGATAGCCATGTTGTCCACCACCTGGGTCATGCACTAATGAAATATCCTCCATCATTGAATTCGCTATAGAAGTATAAACATGAAAAAAAAATTACATAAAATTCCATGTTATTTTTAATTGATAGATGTAATTGTCCATGAAGCATGTAAATTGAAAAAAGTGATTTAGACGTCTCATTTATGAATAGCTTGTAATTACGGACCTTAAGGTAGGCAAAGAAGGAAGTAACGCGTACATGAAATTTTAGATATAGTAAGGTTTCAAGGTGGAAGGAGATGAATGAGGTGACGTCCACTTCACGGATCAGAATTAATGAATGAAACATGACATTTGTCATAGTTATGATTAAAGAATAGCTTTTCCATTATGCAATTTTTTTACTCAATTCAATTATGGGGGGGGGGGGGGGG
>MNCI01029903.1:1187872-1199855 GCA_015680685.1 Gnetum montanum | reverse complement strand
GAAAAGAGAGAGAGCCAAAACTGTTCAGACTCTTCTTTATGCCATAATCGATTGCAACGGTTAACAATAGTAGAGGAATCATGCAACAATTGAAAGGGCACATGAGGTTTATAGGGTAGAAGGTTCGATCCATTAGTCCATTGAAGACCATGGAAGAGACTAGGAACCGAAGCTTCCACATGCAAATTCTGATGAATGAAGTGATAAAGTCTATCGAGGCAATGGTGCATAATTCTGGAAGCCCCATATAAGTTTTCGAACATATCCCTAGTAATCCACTGATTGGTGAGACGAAGACAGCTAAGGGAAACAACTCCCTTTTGAAACCAGATGGTGGCTACCCTGGCATTTGAGGTGGCTAGAGGAGCAGGACATAGAGGCGGCCACCAAGGGCAAATCTTAGAAAGAAGAGTAGGGTTGCTATGTATATTATTCCAATTCACATGAGAATGTAAGACTTGCCAACCCTTCCAAATGCTTTTGAAAACATGTGTTCCAAGAATGATAATGTTGTGAGGAGAAAGGATCCAATTAACAGGGTGGATACCCTTCCAGATAGACCTATTCTTAGGAAATGCTTGTCGAAGCCTTAACTGAAGGAGATTCCCAATAATATTGGGGGCATCTAAGTGCTGAATCAACCACTTAGCGACAAGGGTGAGACCTTGCTTAAAGGACTTCAAAAGGCCCAAACCGCCTTTGTTCTTAGGAAGAGTTACTATATTCCAGGCTACACGATGAAAGCCTTTTTGAGAGTCCTTAGATGACCACATGAAATCTCGAAATAAACGTTCAAGTTTTTGATAAGAAGCATGGGAAGGGGCCCAACATGAAGAGTAATAAACATGGGTAGAGGCACAAATAGACTTACAGATTAGATACCTTCCGGCAAGGGTGAGGGGTTTGGTTTTCCATTTTTCCATTTTTCTATGAATTCGAGCAATTACTTGGTCCTAGAGCTCGGACGTTGGGCCTCTAAAGCGAAAGGGAATTCCCAAGAGCTTAATGATCTCATGATCTTGAGTACGCTTCCAACTATAATTGGGCAAATGACTGTAGTTATTGGTGAAGCTATAAACAGAAGATTTTTGCCAATTTATGACAGATCCTGAGAGGGAGCAATATTGCTCTACTCGAGACAAGAGACACTGCACATTATCCGCATTGTTTTGAATAAGGAAAAATGAGTCATCAGCGAAATGCATATTGAGGAGCTGATGTTGAGGAGAAGATAGAGGAACCCCAAATAAAACATTGTTTTGAATATCCAAGCTGATTTGATGACAGAGAAAATCAGCCGCTATGATGAAGAGATAAGGAGCGAGAGGGCAACCTTGCCTAACAGACCTATGAATAGAAAAGGGAGAAGTGATGCCGAAGGTAGTCGCGATTCGCGCAGTAGCATCTGAGAATAAGCATTCTACCATATGAATGAACTTAGGGCCAAAACCCAATTTAGTCATGGTTTGGATAATGAAGTCCCACTTAATGTTATCGTAGGCTTTAGCGTAGTCAAGCTTCATCAGGAGGATATCCTGACCCTCATCCTCAGCCCACTTAAGACCTTCCCAAGCAGCCACCACATTATTTAATATGTATCTTCCCGGAACAAAGCCAGTCTGCTGGGGGGAAATAATAAAGGCAAGGACTTTCTTTAATCGCAAGGCCAAACACTTTGCCCAAATTTTGTAAACCACATTAAGTAAGGTGATAGGTCGCCAATTGGAGATACAAGTTGGATCTCCTGTTTTAGGGAGAAGACGAATAATCCCTTGGTTTAAGATTGGTCCCAAAGAGCCAGTAAGCGTAGCCTCTTTGATAACATGGAAGAGGTCAGAACCAACCAGATCCCAATGCTTTTGGAAAAATTCAGCTGGAAAACCATCATAACCCGGGGCTTTCCCAGGGCTTAGGTTAAAGCAAGCCTGTCGAAGCTCAACTGGAGTAATATCGGCTTCTAAAATTGTCAGCATAGAAGAATTAACCAGTTTAGGATAATTTAGAGTGGCTGCCGCGAAGGATGCAGGATCCATAGGAGTAGTGGTGAATAAGGCCTCAAAGTGTTCTTTAAGATAAGAGAGAAGACTATTTTGGTCAGTGATAATGGAACCATTTATGGAGAGTTTATCTAAAGAGGGTGAAGGGGGGGATCGGTTAAGGTACTTAAAGAATTCCTTACAGTGCTCATCTTGTATGTTTAGCCAAGTGAGCCGACTTTTAATCAAGGCACCTTGTGCCTTATATACTTCCCAATGTTGAAAGGCAATACGGGCTCTGGCAAGCTCCCCTTGAAGGTGACTATTGAAGGGATCATCAGTTAGTTTAGTCGTAAGGTGCTCAATGGTAGAGCATATGTTGGTGTACTCTTGCCGAGAGCGAGAGGCAACTTCCTTACCAAAATGATGGGCAAAATTCCTAACTCTACTAGTAGTTCGAAGCCACCAGTGGATCCAACCCGTTGAACCTAAGGGTCTTGGTTCAGCATTCCAAAGGCTAGAAAGAAGTTGTTGGGCGGAAGGAGAAGAGAAACATTGGCTATGTAACCTAAAGAGATGATAATTCCGTCGTTGGTGGTCATTATGGATTTGCATAGATAAAGTAATAGGGAAATGATCAGATAAGGTTGCGTGTTGGTGGACTTTAGTAGTAGAAAGGGTCTGCCAAAAAGAAAGGGTGGAAAAGTAATACCTATCTAGCCGACTATAAATGCGAGCCTGCCCCTTACGAAGATTGTTCCAAGTGAAGCTGTTTAGAGAGCCACTAGCAGTGTTTGCGATGCCGTCCGAAAGATAGAAACGTTTCTTAAAATTTGACCAGGCTTGAAATTCTTGATGCGGAAGTTGAGAGAAAACACCCCCGAGCTTGTCATGAGAGAATTCCATCATGTTAAAATCGCCACCAAAAATCCAAGGAATAGAAGGGAGGCTATGAGTGAGTTCATGCCACAGTTGGGCACATTCGGTAGAGTCATTGGGGGCATAAATAGAACAAACTCCGAAGGGACCATGTGAGGATGAGAAAACAGCCCAGGTCACTCGGTGACCTAAATCGGACCCATGCTGAAGGAGTTTGTCTTTCCAATAAGCTGGATACAGAATGGCTGCGCCACCTTTGCCACACTCATGCGAAGTAGCAAGAACGGAAGAATGGGGAAGAAACCCGTGGGCTGAAAAAGATAATTGTTCGGCTGAGATCTTGATTTCTTGGAGGAGGAGGAAATCCAAAGTGAGATTTAAGCTAGAGATAAAGTTGCTGGCTCTTTTGCGACGAAGCCTATCAGTTAGGCCTCGGACATTCCAAGATAGGAAGTTCATGGAGAAGCTCTAGTTGTTATGAGTGACAAGGCGGTAGAAGGATTGGGGTTAGGAGTGTCAGTTGTCATAGTAGAGGAAAGAATGGCAAAGGAGTTGCTGGTATTTACAATTAAAGCTGGGTTAGTTTTGGGCAGAGGAGAGGAAGGAGGAGTGGTGGTGTTAGATGCTTTAGCCCTTTTCCTTCCCCCGACCATGACAAACTCATCTCGTAGAAGTGAGTCTTGGACTGATTGTGAGTGGATGATTGGTGCTTTAGACTTGGCCTTAATGAGAGAATGGGATTGAGAGACTCTTGCCTTGAGAGGAGCAGACGAGGAAGAAAGGTGTGAAACATTGTTAGAAGTAGAACCGAACTTAATGGGAGCAATTGGTGGGTTAGGTTGAGGAGTGACTACAGGACTGGATTTGGGAGGATTGGTTTGAGATTTTTTCTTAGCTAGAAAGGGACAGGTGGAAATGTGGTGCTCTGCACGATGGCAGTAGCTACAGGAGTTAGGAAGATAAAAATAGTCAACCTTTTGTTTAAAAACCTTGCCTCCAGCTCCTAAAGTTAAAGTGTTTTTTTTTGGAGATGTCTAGTTCGATACAGTAGCGACGATAGTGAGCCCCGTTAACCTCAATTCCACGGTTGGAGATGACTCGACCTAAGGTGCTAACTATGTCTCGCTCAAGAGGTGAAAAGATTAAAGGAAGATGAGGGAGCTCTACATAACAAGGGATAATATTAAAGGCTGGGTCGCTAACATTGAAATCAAATTTCCAGGCCCGGGCGATGAGTGTAGCATTACGAGCAGGGAAAATTCGAAGAGAGAGAGCTTTCTTGATTTGAGAAGCCTTCGAAAACTCAGCAAGGACAAAATTACGAGCATAATATCGAGCGCGTGAAACTTGAATTCTGTGAGCTTGTAAAATAGTTTTAATATGCAGATTGATGCTTAAAGAGCGAGGTAGATAACCTACTATTTGAAAAAAAAATAAAACGTGCAAAAAATTCTTGAGAAAAAGAGTCAAAAATATCTTGAGGTAGCAGAAAATCCAAAGGTTTTGAGTTGGGAGAACTCCCCTGGGAGAAGAAGCAGCCGCTGAAGATTCATCCATATCCTTGCCTGAAAGGAGCTCCTCGTCCATTGGAACTGGTTCCACGTCGGAAGGAACACGATGGCAGCCCTGGAACAACCTACAGCAATAGCACCACAATGCAGATCCTGTAGCCGACTCTGGTATTCAACTCTGGTTGCGCAGATCTGGCCGCGGGTTACGCAGATCGGGCAGATCTGGCCGCGGGTTGCACAGATCGGGCAGATCTGGCCACGGGATGCGCACGCGGCGCGCGACGTGAGAGAGGCGAGGGCTGAGACGGCGGCCAAACAAAGTTTTGACCCTGAGGCGGCGGCCAAGTGAAACCCTGACCCGAAACAGAAGCAGAACCAGGCCAGAAACCCTTGTTGAAGTGTGCAGGGTCTGAGCGCCACAGGTCGGAGGATCTGTCAACGGTGCGACCGTGGCCGCGACGGGAGGAAAATCGGCCGCGACTGGGAATAGATCGGCCACCACCGCGACCGAAGGAAGAGCTGCCAGGGCCGCTGCGACCTCCACAACGGCTCCCGCAGACAACTCAATATCAGATTTTTATTTTTTTTTGGACAAAAAGCAATTGATCTAAATGATCTGGCTGGCCGTGTGCGCCGTTCTGAACTCAGCCGTGTCCAGCGCCTTGCACGCCGTCTAGAGCGCTCGTCGTTGCGCCGCGGGTGACGACGCGCACGTCCGCGGGTGCAGCAGAAAAAACAGCGCAAGAAAAATTCGTATTATGATAGTGAGATAACAAAGTGCCCTCAATTCAATTATGAGTGGGGACAATGACACTATTACCGAATTTTATAAAAAACGTATTTTAGTAATGAAGGTACGTAGACACTATGAGGTTGGTTTTTTTATTATTATTTTGGAGGCTTGTGAGTACAGGTTGCTCTTTTAATGGTTTGAATGAAATTTTTCATCATATATTTTTTTAAACAAATATAAAAAAATATGTATCCTCCTTAGTGGTCAACAGGGCAACATGAGATTTGATTGCTCTCGAGGAATTATTAGGCACTTTAATGACATGTTTCTAGACGGCCTCTGCAGAGGCGCTCTTTATTATCCCCTGGACTCCTTATCGTGTAGTAGACCGTTCAATAATGGATGGCTATGCTCAGCTTTGATTTCTACCACGAAGTATAGTGCACCGACCCTGGTCCCTTCCAATAACGCGGAGCACGTTTTGCGTCACGCGGAATTCCACTTGTTTTTTCTGAGTTCAGCAGACCACTTTTGTTTAGCCATTACAGAGAAAAATGTTACGCTTAGCAAAGAAATTTTGAGCGATATATTCCTGAATTTTATAGGAGAAATAACTTCACACTGCACCGGACTGCTGAATTTGCATTGCTGCATTAGTGTCTTGTGCCATTCAATTCACAAACCTCCATCTTTCTGGACCTGTCCCTGCTGGAACAACCGAGAGGCTCAGGTATTGGGATATGGAAGACAAAACATTGAAGAGAAGCTGGACAGAAATGGAGGAGAAAGAAGATACAGACTCCTGGGCAGCCAAAAGAACTTTTCTGCATCTTCAACCTTCCCCAGAGCCACTGCATCTGGGTCCTCGTTCATCATACTCACAGTTTCTTCAACCTGAACCTTCCTCAAAGCCACTGCATCTAGATACTGGCTCATCATCTTCATGGTTTCAGGAGCCTGTGCATTTTTCAGAACCACTGCAGATGGGTACTGAGCCACTTTATTTGGGTGCAGGGTCATCATGCTCACGGTTTCTGCAGCCTGCGCCTTCCTCAGAGCCACTCGGTATTGGGATATCTTACTCAAGCGATGAGGGTTCTGTCAACAAGAAGTTTGATGTGTTTATTTGTCACAGAGGCCCTGATACAAAGCAGACGTTGGCTTATCACTTGTATGACGTTTTATGCCTTAGAGGTGTTAATGTGTTTCTGGATCAAGAAGAGTTGCAGGGTGGGGAGACCTTAACAGAGGCCATTAAAGAAGCCCTTGCATGTTCTCATGTGCATGTGTGCATACTTTCCAGTGGATTCGCAGAGTCTTCTTGGTGTCTTAGAGAATTGGTGACGATGCTGCACAAACATGACAGGGGTACATCTACTCTGATTCCTATTTTCTATGAAGTAGAACCCTCGGATGTCCGAAATGTGAAAGGAGACTTTGGACAGGGATTTCAGAAGTTGAAAAGCAAAGGCAAGTACTCCAGCGAAGACATTGATCAATGGAGAAAGGCTCTGGGCAAGATTGCGGACATAGCAGGAAACGAGGGCAAAGGGTGAGTGATGTTCATCTTATTTTTCATGTTTATCTTATTTTTGCTTTACCACAAGAGGTGCTTATAAGATACATAGTCCGTGAAATCCCCGATCTTGCTTGGAATGTGATATTAATGACATTCCAAGAAAACCGCCGATCAAAATTCTATTGATTTTGTTTTCAGTTTAATGTGATGTTTGTCGATAATTTTGAACCACTTAAAAAGTACAAATTTTAGACTTGAATCCTTTTTTTATTGAAAAACAATGGAAAAAGGTTGAAGATATATATTTTTCTTTTACGATTTTATCTCAAGTTACTACCATTTTTACTATTCAAATTTTCAATTTATAATAAGATATTCAAATCAACCAGAGCATATTGAATACTATCATGACTCAAANACCAGAGCATATTGAATATTATCATGACTCAAAATTTAGGTTTATTTAGGTTTATTGGTCAATTGGTTTAAACTATAAATATGCTTGCCGGTTAATGATAATTTTTTTAATAATAGCAAACTTTGACCGGTGTTTATGGTTTATTCACAATAAACAATCAAAACATTTTACTGCACTAAAGTTTTAAGCCACTTTAAGATGGCTTTCTTCTCAATCCTTTCTCCCGGCATAAATTTTAGGGTCGATATTACACCTGTATACCATACAGAACAAAAGGACAGGTATCAAAATAAATATATACATTTTTTTATTACAAAAATTGATTCTGTAATTTTAACCCTTTTCTTTTTACAGTGAACTTTGCATGACCATTGTCAACAGGATATGTATGTTACTTGATGTTGGATCTATGGTTACTTCAGGGAAAGTAGTTGGAATAGAGAAACAGTTGCTGAGCACCATCCATGATATAGTGAGATGCCGTCAAAATGAGTTTGGTGTGACGTTACTAGAAATTAGTGGTATTCCAGGTATAGGAAAAACCACCTTTGCAAAAGAACTTTATAACAAGATTTACGCCCAACATCGGAGGAGGAGGTGCTGTTTCATTGAAGATGTTAAAGGACTTGTAAAGAAAGGTGGTGTAAATGAAGTATACAAACAGCTTCTAAGTCAGCTTTTCAGAGATGAGGGGAGTTACTCTTTAGAAATAATGAAGAAACATTTATGGAAGAGATTGCAGAATGCAGACATTTTATTGGTGCTAGACAATATTCACAAAGAACTTCCATTCCGCACTGTGTTTATTGAAAATGTTTCGTTAAGTCCAAACAGCATCATTATTGTAACTTGTCGGGAAAAGGGGGATCTGAAACATGACCCTGCTGCCATTGACCTGTATGGTGAAAATTTGATTCAGCGGGAAATCTCCAGTCTTGACTTCGATTCGTCAAAGGAATTATTTTGCCGGTATGCATTTGCAGGAATTGATAATGCTAAACATGAATTTGATGAGCTGATAAACAAGATGGTTGAAAAATGTAAAGGAATACCTTTAGTATTGACTTTACTGGGCGCCAAGCTTCATGAAAAAGATATTGAAGATTGGAATTATTTATGGATTTCTATAAAAGATTCTTTGCTCTCTGATGTGAAAGAGATATTAAAATTCATATATAACAATCTTGGTACAGAGTTAGAAAAATGCTTATTCTTAGATGTGGCAACCTTTTTCCATTGGGAGAAAAAAGAACTCTTAGTTAAACTTCGGCAAAGTGATGATGAACATGGTGAACAAGAAGTTCGATATGCTCTTAATAGTTTGAAGAAGAAACATTTAATTCATGAGAGTAATGGTGGTGTTTTAGGTATGCATGATCTGTTTGTGGACTTGGGGAGGAGCATAGTTGAAGATGAAGATGAATGCCCTGGTCGTCGTAGCCGTGTGTGGCGACCTTCCCATGTCAAAGACATGTTATCTCATGAAAAGGTATGACTTGGTGATTATTTGTTGGTGATACTTGTCTTGGTTGTTTATGTAAAACGATCATTTTTTTTTGTAATTTCTTTATTAATGTTATTTTGGTTAATTTGTTCCTGGTAATTTTCTTAATGATGTCTACAAAACTCATATCATGTGTATTTCTACTGTCCAATAAATTTATAAGGTCATAAGGTCTAAACTTACTGCTTCCATTTGCTTAGGTCTCCCTATCTTCTTGGAAGATCTTCTTCCCTATGATGATTTCGGTGTTATAATTGTTGATTTGGGGTTCATGGCATCAGTTATTCAAATAACCAACTTTTCCCTAAAAAATATTAGTTTCAGTTATTTACACACCACAAAAATCACCTCAAAACAATGTTTGTCAATTTCAGGGAACTGAAAAGGTGAAAGCACTAAGCTTAGTTTCAAAAGGTTCACAAGTTGTTTTAGATAATGATGAATATCCATGGCCTGCAGATGCTTTTAGCAAAATGTCATCTTTGGAGATTTTGATCCTTCATGGTCATTGTATCGAAGGTATTAGATTATTTAATTAATTAGAAGGAAATATGTGTTCTTTAATCTCTAAGATTTTGATTTAGAGATGGCAATAACATGAGTTTTTTTTTTTTTTTTTGTTAAGGTGATCTTGCCAAGTTATCAAGGAGTTTGTCATGGTTGAAATGGACTAATTTTCCATCACACCAGATCCCTCAGACACTCTGCCTCAAACATGTGAAAGTCTTGCATGTGTGTGGTGAAAGCCTGAATCACTTATGGGAACATTCTGAACGGGTGAGATTTAATAATCCACTAATATTAGTTAGAAATTGACTCGTGTGTGTGTTGGATTTTAAAAAATGCAATCAACTTTTAAAATTTTGTTGGAATGGGTTATGTTAGCACTAGATTCTTAGAAAAAAGAGGGATTTAAAAAACAAAGTAGGAGGTCATGCCTTAAGTTATAGCTTAAACTTGGATCTAATGACATAGTAACAAAACATTTTTACCAATGACATCTCAAAAAACAACATGAAATGTGGAGGTCAAAATAGCAAAACCCGAGTAGGAAAGTAATAAATAAAAGATTAACCAAGATAAGAATTGATTAGTATATCAAAATGACCATCATGTACAACAAGTAGGTTATGGTAACTATCTTTATTATAAATTACCTCAAAAACATTTTGAATCAAGGCAAAAAGCTCTTTGTTGTTGCCTTTGTCTACATAAGCTTTAAACCTCAATATGAGGGATTTCTAGGCATACATCCTTATTGGTATTGAGTAGTATATTGGGATCTTATATACATGTAAAGGATAAACATGAGACTTCAAAAATATTTTATAGGTATTCTTCAAATTAGATTTGATCTATTTTTCCTAACCAATATCTTAAGAGAGGGAATGGTAATGAAGGTGTTGAGGATTAACATGAACTCCATCCTTTTTGTTTGAGTGAAAATCAATAATCTTAAGATTCTCCATGTTTGGATGCCATATGGGTGACATCCAATTGACTAGAACATTCTAAAGTAATGCCATCATAACACTATCATATCATATGCTAATACATCGTGGAAAGAGGATGGGGGTGTTTAACACAAAATAATTTGATCATAGATAAACCCTAATATATATAGCCAACGTAATAAAATAGAAGAATCTAAAGGAATACATTAATGTTTTAAATGTAACTTGAGCTCATAACTTCTTGCCTAACAAGACAATGAGCTAACCACTTGAGCAACCTATCAAAGACTATCATGCTTACTAAGGATTCAATCATTTATTGTAAGATTGAATAAGATAGTGCTTCCTAGACTCTCTAAAGTAAAGTAGAAAGAATTTACTCTCTTCTTGTTTACATCATCTTTAGTTTTCACAAACTTGGCTACCTTTATGATAGCATTACCTACGACATCATGAGATGGATCAAGAACATCAAAGGAATACATGGAAAGTTTTTCAAATATGCTAACCAAGGTATCCCAAATATTCTTCATGTATTTAGGATTGTGGAGTGTGTCCTGGATAGGGTTGTCTAGAGTAGGTGCATAAGATGAAGTAATAACAAGAGTTGTGGTTGTGGGTGTTGTAGCCATTGATTCTAGCATGGTTAAGGAGGTGAAGGAATTAGGGTAAGGAATGGGAGTTGATGTAGAATAGGGAGCATGCAAGGCAAGGGAAGTCTTTATACATCTTGTAGCATTTGGAAATAGATTAATGTTTACTCTTATGCAATATATTATTCATGCACTTTACTTCTATGTTTCTAGTTAATTAAATATACTTAATTAATACACATAAGTACGAATGCTTCGAGCATAACGGTAACTCTTGGTAATTCTAGGAATGTTATCACTTGGTAATCTAGTAGCATTGTAACGTGTTCAAGATGTGTATAGAAGGTAAGATCAATTACTTATGCTAGGAAGTAGACTAGACATTAGTTAGTCACTTAGATTAATACTTTATTAATTACTTTGTTCCATGCTTAGGATAATTAGATAAAAAATTATAAAATTAATACAAATCATGTGCCTTGGCTCCACTTCACCATACATTTGCACTTACACAAGTGTAGCCACGAAGACGATGATTGCAACTATAAATCAGTATCTTTACTATTGGCATTTAGAGAGCTAAAGTTAATAGAATTCGACTATATCTTTACTCAATGCTTGTGATTTATATGGTTGGGCATAGGGTATACTTGCCACTCATCATTAGCACCGTTGTTGGGGATTTTAGTTAGCTAAGAGTGCTACCTAGAAGGGATAGTGAAATCATTTATAGACATTGTACAAAGGAACTTAACACTAACATCATTTAAAATAAAGAAAATAGCAAGAGCATGCTTATTTTCTCAATCACTAATATGGTTTCCTCTTGCTAAGGATACTCTCCACCATTATTTGTAAGCAAACCCAATCAACAACAAGAAGGCCATAAGATGCTAGTGCCCCAAAAATTTAAGGCGATCTACACTCATCCAAATGACTACACTCTAGACTTCAACTTCATTTTGCACTAGGATGAGTAGTTATAGTGGAGGGATGATGAGACGCGACATGCATAGTGCCGCGATATCGCATACGCGATATCACAGCCATCGCGATATCACATCCCCTACGATATCGCGTACGCGATATCGCATCTCTCCATGTGATATCGCGTACGCGATATCATGGTCCGCCGCCATATCTATAAATAAGAGGCGGCACTCCCTTCATTTCCCAATCCTGGCTAGAAGTAGCGAAGCTCTGGCAGTTTGAACACTTCAGAGTTAGAATTTTTCCCATGTGCCCGCAGTAGGAGTCCTAGAGTGAACGGCTCTTTATTCAAGAAACTTTGTAACCTGAACACAAGTTGTGTACGACAATAAAGATGAACTTGATTGGATAAACCTTGCAGTACATGGTTTTGTTTTGTTGTTATTTATTGCTTTCCTAGTGCGCA
>MNCI01029903.1:1154728-1181863 GCA_015680685.1 Gnetum montanum | reverse complement strand
GAGTTCCACTTGGATAATACGTTAAAGGTTGGTGGAACTACCTTGGGTTACCTTGGGGATAAGATAACCTTCGGGGTGCTTGCCGTTTTTTAAGTCATGGGTTGAGTGCATACACCCCCGACTCTTGTAGATGTGAGATTACTGGGCAACATCCCTTAGGATGGTTGTATTGGCATATCTCACATCCACCATCATTGTCCATATCAGAATCCACAACCTCTTCAATGATGGCCATTTTACCCTTACCTTTGTTACGTGCATGGTCTAGGTCCCTCTTTTTTCTTGTCATAGTCACTACCTCACTCCTTAGAATCCTCTACGATTTTAAGAATGGTTTCAAATCTACTATCTAGGGAGTCCCACATTTGGTCTACCTTTGCCGACACTTCTGCTGTTAATTTCTGGAGCGGCAAGGTTTTCCTCTTCACCATCTCTTCGAGTGGTGACTCTTCCTCCTCCCCATAGAATCTCACTCCCCTTTTTTGGAGGGAAGGATCGCGGTTTTACTCTTCTGCACTTTCTCTCTTACGTAGCTCTCCTTCTTCCTTGGCTACTTGCTCCAACAATCTATGAACCTGATGGGACCTAAGCTCTGATAATCTCCCATGGGCATATGTTCCAAGGGTTCTCCTGGTTTCATGCCTAAGACCATCTACGAGATGGCGTAGTTGATCCTGCTGTGCATAACCATGGCCCGGGAAATGATGTAATAGTACATAATAATGGCTCATGGCAGCATCCAAGGGTTTGTGATTTCCTTGCTTCCATCCTTGTATTTTCTTTCGCAGGTTGAACACCCGGGTGTACGTTTGATACTTATCATTAAATAGTTCTAGCATTGTACTCCACCTTCAAATGGATTCCGGTTATAAGGATCGGTACTAGCTTTCCGCTTCTTTTACTAGTATCCTTGGGAATAACTTTGGTTTTTGCCATTCATTCTCAATGTTTTGCAAGGCACATGCATCGTGAAATGCTTGTAAGTGATTTTGAGGATCAGCGTTGTATCCCCCCTCAAATCATGGGATGTTATTCATGTCTAATCTCTTGATCCTGCTATCTTTTTACTACCTTGTGGAAATTTTTACAGCCTCCATGATATCTAACATGCTTCAGGTTGCAAATAGGGGTTCTTCGTGGTCATTTTGTTAATAGCATCTGTGATGTCTACGCGGTTCCCTACTCTCCCTTCTTCCATGTTGTGATTCTCTAGAGTGCCCTTGTCCTCATTCTTGACTCTCTCGTTGAGGTTTTCTCACTTTGTTTACCCTTATCCTAATGGTTAGGTTCCTTATGAATGTGTCCTGTGATACTGAAGGAGAGTGTGAATGTGACGATGAAGATGAATCATCGCCATGATGATGTTTCCTACCTTCTATTCGGTGGTCTTAGCCCCGATCGTGATTACGATCAGAATGCCCGCCCTTATCATGTGTTTGTGTTCCCTAGTTGAACACTTGGTGTTCGTGGGGATCAGAACTAGGGTTGTGAACCGTGTAGTGAAGGTTTTGATACACCAACTCTTGACCATCGTTAGGAGGGGAAACATTATTTGGTGGGGAACCTGTTGAAACTGGTTCACCATCTCCAATTTCGCTCAAGACATGTAGAGCGTTATGGGCCCATTTTCCTTTTGAGGATGTATGATATCTCTCCTGCTGCAAGTCCGTTTGACGTTGCGCTTCTGTGGGATGGTAGTCTCTTGTGTCATGGACGCATGCAACGTACTCTGTGTATAACTGTGACATGCCTATTCGTGCGAGAGCACGAAGGAGCATGTTGGGGACTACTTGGTCTAAAGGCAACACTATGTTACCCTCCAAGTCTNTCCTTGATTAACCCTAAGGGTTCATTCTAGCATCCCAACGATATGAATGATTTCCTATGTTCTACGTAGCACACAAACAACTAAGTCCCCAACAACAGCACCAATGATGAGTGGCGAGGTACCCCTACACTCAACCATACGAATACGAGTGTCTCATGCACGATCCGGTCAAACTCCAAGGACTAAGTGCTTACATGCCTTAATGGAACACTTAAGGTTAATCAATCATTGTCTTCCCAAACTTACTTGTATTGTCACGGTTGTATGGTTAAGTAAGTTTGAGGTGTATGATTTTTATATCTTTTATCTTTTTAACGTCTTATGCTAATAGGGGAAGGTGAAGAGAACTAAGTGACTAACTTTCATTAACTATTCACTAACTAAGTTCTAATTATCCTAACAACAATATCCATTCCCACTTGCTGCACACACCTTGAACCAGTGCAACGTGACTGGGATTACCAGACGCTACTCGTTACTGGGTTACCAAGCGTTACACACGTGCTCGAAGCGGTCGTACTAAGTGTACTTAACTAGGAGAGTCAAGGGTTGAGAGAGATTAATTAACTAGGAAAAAATTTAAGCATTTAACAATAATTAATTCCTATTTAGGTTAGTCCACATGTTGCAAGGCTTATCAGAAAGTTCGTCTTTATTTCTATACATAAATGTGTGCTGAGGTACAATTTGCTCGAATAAAGATCCGTTCACTTTGAGACTTCTACTATGGGCACATGGAAATTATTCTAGCTCTGAAATGGCAAAACTACAAGAGTTTAGCTAAGGGTCTAAGTCTAAGTTCCTAGAATAGGGAAAGCCGCCTCTTATTTATAGATATTGTGGTGGGCCGCAATATCGCATACACGATATCGTGACTCATCAGCAGCAATTCCACCACCAAATTTATTATTTGAGTGGAGCATTGTTGCAACCTCATGACCAATATTAGTTGTGGTAATACTCATAGTTATGGGGGGTACCACCACCAAGGCAAAAATACCCTTATTGCGAACTAGATTCATATGGGTACTATGTTCAATAGCCCATTTCTCCATGTGACTCTTCTAGTCATGCTTTCTTCCAACACCACTACTACCCTCCTAAATATTACAAAGTAGCATCACCAAGGGGGGAGTCCCCATTTCTTTAGCTTTCTCCTCCTCACTCTTCCACTCCCACACCTCTTCCTACAACTTTTCTTCCACCTACTTCATTTATGTAGGGTGAGATCCTAGCATAGCCATAGTAGAGAAACACCATGAGCGCTTTGAACTTACAGTTGGCTCCTCAATCGAGTGGTTTTGATGCTAAACCTTGCAAGAGATCCTTCTTCAGAACCAACAATTCCACAAAGCCCTCACAAACACCTGTGGCTAAGAATCCTACTTCTATCTCCTCTGTAGTGCCTATTGAGCCTCCTTCAAACCAAAACACTTGCCAGTTACACAATGTCATGTTGATCCATGCAATCATTAATTAGATTAAGGCCAACCATCTTTCTAGGAAGATATTTGATCCTAGAAATCTCCTTATTTATTTGTAGATTGCCAAAAATGAACCTTGTAAAGCTCTTTTGGACTTAGGTTCTAGAGTTAGTTTGATTTCACAAGAAATGTACAAAGCCTAGAACTTGCCTATATTGAAAAAGAGCAATATCAAGTTAGAATTGGCAAACTAATGCATTACCATTATTTTGGGATTGATTGAGAACATTGTAAATACTGTCTATGGATGATCATATCCTACTAATTTCTTGGTAATCCATGTGGAGAATGGTAAGGTAGACTTTTCAATCATGGGAAGAGCATGGTTGAGTATAATTGATGCACAGTTGGGGATCTAAGATCTCTCCTTGAAAATTTCCCAAGGAGAATGAGTTTGGAAATATTAAGAAAAAGCATGTTTCATGCATTGCATACAGTGACATAGGATGCCACTGTATGCAAAGACTGTGGACTATAAAGAGCACATCCCTTAAAACATGTAGTCAATGTGTTGATGTTGCTGAAATTCAAAGGTGATTATATGCAATAGCCACTAAACATAAGGGCACCCAGTGGTTGATAATAGAAAGAAAGGCTAAATTATCAATGTGCATGGAACTAGTTGAGAGCCTCACAAGCTCTTATGTGGAGATCATGGATCAAATGGAGTAGGTCCATCGCCAACTCTTTGAAGAACAAGGAAAAATCAATTAATCATGGATCAAATTGGGGATAGTTGGAGATCCCTAGGACTTTACAGTAGGATTCCCTTATGTTGAAGGCTTAAACAATGATCAGCCAATCATCATTAATGCCACACTTGCACGTGAACAAAAGAAGAAGTTGTTGAAAGTTGTGAATAAATGGCCAATAACCTTTGCCTAGTCATATCATGAGCTCACTAGAATTAATCTAAGGATATGTCGGCACCACATCTACATAGATGCCTCCATCAAACCAAAAAGGTAACTATAGAGATGCTTGAACCCCAAGCTCAAGTAGATTGTCAAGGAGGAGATTAAAAAACTCATCAAGGCGAGGTTCATTTACCCCATTGCAAATAACGAGTGGGTTAGCCCATTTGTTATAGTGCCAAAGAAAGAAAGAAAGTGATGGCTTTGTATAAACGTTAGGCTATTGAACATAACAACTTACAAAGATCAGTTTCTGTTACTATTTGTGGATTAAGTATTGGATACAATCACTGAGCATTACTATTATAGCTTTTAAGATGGTTATAGTGGCTATAACTAAATCTAAATTACACTAGAGGATTAGGCCAAAACAACATTCACAAGTCCTTGGAGGACTTTTGCATATAAGAAGATGCTCTTTGGCTTGTGTAATGCTCCTACTACTTTCCAATGTTTGGTCCTCAACATCTTCTAATAGAAAATTGGTAGTGATGACTGGCAAGTTACCCCTACGCTCAACCATACGAATACGAGTGTTTCACATGTGATCCAATCGAATTCCAAGGACTAAGTGCCTATGCGCCTTTATGGAACAATAACTAGCTGGTTAATCGTTGTCTTCCCAAACTTACTTGTATGTCATGGTTGTATGGTTAAGTAAGCTTGAGGCATATGATTTTTATAGCTTATATGTGTTTTATATTCTACGCTATTAAGGAGGGGGANTTTATAGCTTATATGTGTTTTATATTCTACGCTATTAAGGAGGGGGAGAGAGATAACTAAGTAATTAATCTACTTTAACTACTCATTAACTAAGTTCTAATTACTCCTAACACTAGTATCCGTTCCCACTTGCCATACACATCCTGAACCAGTGCAACGTTGTTGGGATTACCAAACACTAATCGTCACTAGGTTACCAAGTGCTACACGCATGCTCGAAGTGGTTGTATTGAGTGTATTTAACTAAGAGAGTTGTAGGGTGAGAGAAATCATTAATCAATTAGGAAAACATTAAATAATAATTAATGCTAATTAATCTATTTTGAATGCTGCAAGGTTTATCATAAAGTTCATCTTTATTGCCGTACACAAAATGTGCTCATGTACACAATGCTTGAATAAAGATCCGTTCACTCTATGACTCCTACTGCAGGCATGCAAAAATAATTCTAATTATGGAGGTAAAAAATAGCAAGAGTTTGGCTAAGGGACTAACTATCTAATGTGGAAACCAAGGGCGTTGCCTCTTATTTATAAACAAGGAGATAGGTCATGATATCGAGTATCCGACATCGCATGGTTGGATCCGATATCATGGACACAATATCGCGGTTCATCATACCCCCATGATTGAATGAAAACTCATCCTGGAGTTCCTTACAAAATATTGGAAAGGTATGAGATTATTGACTGAATGACCATTGACGGTGGAATGGGGTGACAGACTCAACATGCTTGGTGAATGGATCAACAATACAATACATGACAACATTAGTGTTCATGACCACAAAGGTGAATACTGTACATAAATGACATCCAGCCTTATTTGGTAGCTGGAGGAGAAGGAGAGAGAGAAAAGAATAAGGCATGTTGTTGCTGATGCCAAGATTGTGCCTTCTATTGTTTATCTATAGCCATGCCACCAATCTTGCTCCTTTCGTAAACGTTCCAGTTCCAGTCCATCCTGAGTATTTCCTCCAAGCCTAGTCCATTGTTGTATGATCACCATCTGCACACACAGCACAGTCACAAATGAGTGAGGGTAGATAAATAATAATGCAGTTGATACCTTGCCTCGATGTAAAGTGCATTGGCTGAGTTGTGGGTATGGCATATACTAATTCTAGAGATTTAACACTGGTGGCTACCTAAGGTGTAGGGGTTAGGAAAAATTGAAAAAATTGTCCTAGGGCCCCCATGACTAAGAGCGAGCCTCCAGTAGCGATAGGATGGAAAAAAATAAGGAATAAGAAAGATGGAGAAAAAGCAACAACGACAACGTTGATAAAATGGATGTCATGGATGGGGATGAAACAAAAAATTGTTAATTATAGGAACATTTAAGGAAAAGAAGTTAACAAATGTATCAAAAAGGAATGCTAGTGGGTCCTCCCCAAAGCAGGCTTATACCCTTGATTCCCTAACATACCCACAAACCAAAGAGTTCATAGGCTTTAAGAATGTCATTTGGAAGTAAGAGTTAAAAAATTACCCACAAGAACTTACCAAAGAAAAAAAATGCATCAACCAAGATACAAACTAATGATAAAATCGACAATGAGGTGAAAAATGGAAAAGAAAGGTGGAGAGGAGAGAATGGAATGGAAACCCAAGAACAAGGTTGTGTAAAGTCCCTTGTGTGTGTTTTATGGTTAATGTGACTGAGTAGAACTCATTCCAAATCTAGGCTCAACAAACCACATTCAATGACCTTGCATCAACACATTTGACCAACCTATCCTCTTGAAGCAACAAGAATGCCTCTACAAAAAGTCACCACCATTCCGAGGAGAGTGAAATGGAGAACTAGGAAGTGAGAAAGGGCCTTAGTTAGAGGGAACCTTCAGGCATGGGTAACATATCTTTCTAGTGCCATAACCAGTGCGTGTAGCCCAAGTTCATTATTGTGTTTAAGGGGTGTGCTTTGAATTCTCACTCTCTTTTTTTTTGTGTTTTTTACATGAGAACCACACCATGCAAATACTTATTTTTATGTACTCAACTTCCAGTGATTTGATAAACGGTCAGAATGGCAAAAAACCCAAGGAAAAAGCATCCAAGAACTCAAGAGAATAGTCAACACAAATGCATCGAATCCCCTTGAAGTCACATCCTTTTCATCCTTTGAGTTCTTCCTTAGTTTAAGAAATACCCAGCCACCAATTTGTTAACAATTTTATTAGAGAAAGGGACCGTACAGTTTCAAGCCAAGGGAGACCATAGGATTTTATGAATGTATGAACGACGTGGACTTACCTTAATATCAACATCATACTTCAAAGGTAAAATCCAAACATTAGCAATCAATATGGTATTTTTCATGCCACCATCATGAACACTTATTGGTTGATGAACAAAATAAAGTAATCACACAGAAATGGTAAAAATATGAATGATGGTGTAAAAAAACAAGAAATATTAAATAAATGTGCAAAAAAAAATGTGTAAAACAAAAATGTGTAAAATAAAAATTTAAAAAGAACTGAGGGCCTTCAATGGTTAGTAGAGGTGGCCATCTCCCCCATGATTGAGTTGGAAGGAGGAGATCCAAAATAATGAGCAAGGTTGCCCACCTACAGAGGTAGCATGTGTTTTGGCTATCCTAAACTCATGGAAAGGTTTTGTTTGTTGTATGTTGACTAATAGTCTCTTATCTGGGTTCTTAGGTTTATATATGGTCATGGCCCCTAAAGGAAAAGTTGCATAGATAATGTAAGGTTCTTCCCATAGTGTTTGAAATTTGATACATTGTGACACATGTGTGGGGTTCTAGTAGAGAACATTATCTCCTAGCTGATACTTAACTTTCCTAATTTTTAGGTTATGACGTTATTTATTAAATGCCTTGTGCAATTCATTAGATGACAGGGTAGCTAGTTGGTTCTCATCTAGCAAGTTAAGAGTCATCAATCTTTGTTTTTGTGCTAGATCAAGGTCAAGGTTGAGGTCACATGCCATGGCTAGTATATGGAGCTCAGTTTGGATAGGGAGCATTAGAAGTTTCCCATACACTAACTTGTAGGGAGAGTAGCCTATAGGGAGTTTCCATGTAGAGCGGTACACCCAAAGAGCATCATTCAGTTTAGTGCTCTAGTCTTGCCTATACTTGCTAATGGTTCTGGTCAGTATCTTAGTAATCTCCCTGTTGGTAACCTCGACTTGACCGTTTGCTTGGGGGTGATATGGTGTAGTCAATTTATGCTCAACCCCTAAGTGTTGCATTAGCTTCCAAAAAGTTGCACCTATGAAGTGTGTACCATTATCTGAAATAAGTGCATGCGGCACACAAAACCTGTTGACAACTTGTTGTTGAACAAACCGTGTAGCTGTAGATGATGTGCAATCTTTAACAGTAGCTACTTCAGCCCATTTTGTTAAGTAGTCTATGACAACTATGATGTAAGCTTTTCCATTGGACATTGGTGTAATGGACCTCAAGAAATCAATTTCCCAAATGTCGAAGGGTTCTAACAGTTGAATCCATTGTTGTGGATCCTCCATTCTAGTAGTCATTCCCCCATCACGTTGACAGCGTTCACAAGATTGGATGAATTGATGGGTGTCCTAGAACAAGGTAGGCCAATAATACCCTACAAGAAAGATCTTGATGGCTGTTCGTCTTCCAGCATAATGACCCCCACAAGGGCTTTCATGAGCATCTTAGAGAACTCTCAGTTGATCTCTATCGAGAACACACCATCAAACCAAGCCATCGGAACATACTTTGTAAAGTTGTCCATTGATCTCCATAAAGTACTTGGATCTGTGAAGAAACAAGTATTCCTTTTTAAGGTCTAGCTCATGGTGTTTGTTGGGTAAGAAGATAGGTAAGAATGCTACTGTAATAGTTTGTCTCCGTGGGTGATTGGTTATTCACTACACCGGCAAAGAGGAACTCATCAGGGAAATGATCTGAAATTGGATACTCATCTTCTTTGCTATCCCAGCGCAATCAAGATAAATGATCAGCAACTATATTCTCGGTGCCTTTGCGATTGATCATTGTTAAATTGAACTCTTATAGGATTACAAGCCATCGTATAATACAGGGGCTTACCATTAGCTTATTCATGAGGAACCAGATTGCACTATGATCTGTGTGTATGAATACTTTGTATCCCAATACATAGTGTCCAAATTTTTCTAGTGCAAACACTACAGCCATTAATTCTTTTTCTGTAGTAGTGTAGTTAAGTTGTGCACCAACAATACTTTTACTTGCAAAGTGGATGTAATAAGGATGTTTCTGGTCATATAACTATGTAAGTGCGGCTCTTAAGACATAGTTGGATGTGTCAGTCATGACATGGAACGGTTTGAACTAGTCAGGAGCTTGTAGAATGGGTGTTTCTACCAGTTTCTGTTTCAGAGTTTGGAAAGCTCGTTCACATTCCTTGGTCCACTTGAAGGGTACATCCTTTTTTTTTAACTCTACCAATGGTTTGGCAATCTTTGAAAAGTTCTTTATGAATCTCCTATAGTAGCCAATGTGTTCAAGGAATGACCGAATGTCTTTGACAATTTCCGATTGACGAGTAATACCTTGAATGACTTTGATTTTCTCAGGGTCTACCTCTATCCCTGCATGTGAGATTTTATGCCCAAGTACTACACCTTCTTGGACCATCAAATGGATTTTTTTCTAGTTGAGCTTCAAATTAGTTTCTACACATATTTTCAGCACTTGCTCGAATCGGTCCAAGGCTTGATCAAAGCTTGCTCCATAAGTGGAGAAGTCATCCATAAAGACTTCCACACCATTTCCTATCTGTTGTTAGAATGTGCTTAGAACTAAGCGTTAAAATGTTGCAGGGCCATTACACAAGCCAAACGCCATTTTTTTGTATCCAAACATTCCCCAAGGACTGGTGAACGTAGTTTTGGCTTGGTCTTTTGGGGCTATTTGTATTTTGTTTTATCCGTTATATCCATCTAGAAAACTATAATAGTGATGCCCTGCGATTGTGTCTAAGACTTGGTCAACAAATGGCAATGGAAAGTGATCCTTGAATGTTGCCATGTTTAGTAGCCTAAAATCTATGCACACCCTCCATTTGCCTCCCTTTTTAGGCATGATTACTAAGGGGCTAACCCATTCGCTATTAGCAATGGGGTATATGAACCCAGCCTTTAGAAGCTGTTTGATTTCTTATTTTACTACTTATTTCAACTTTGGGTTCAATCACCTCTGTGGTTGTTTTCAAGGCTTCATGGAAGAGTCAGTGTAAATCTTATGATGGCATATCCTAGGAGCTATGCTGGTTAATTCCGGATATGACCAGGTGAAGGCTTTTGACCATTTGTTTATTACCTTTAGTAGACTCTCTTTTTGTTGTGGAGCAAGTTTTGCGTTGATGGTTACTGGTTTTTCAATACCTGTGGGCAATGGTTTTAGCTATAGGGACTCTTGTTTAAATTTCTTAGGAATTTCCAACTTCCCCCAGTTGATGTTTTCTAGGTTAGGACTTGAAAGTTGGCAGTGGACTTGCTCTAATGTGTCTATGCTATCTATGTAAGCACAAGTCAAACCCTCAATTAGTTCCATGCATATAAGTGAGCTGCTTTCTTGATCAGCTGTTAGCCACTGAGTGTCTTCTTATCATGTGGCTGCTACATGTAGACACCTTTGTATATTGATCATTTGTGCATACTGATTGCATGTAGGCAATGTTAAACTTTGCACAAGCCATGATCTCTGCACACAATTACACCTTGTGTCACTATATGCGACACATGGAACTTTCTTCTTCTTGATCTTTTCAAAAGTATTTTTCTTAGATATTTCTAGTTGAAGATTGCGGATTCCTAGGCACGCATTGATAGTGCTTAGCCATGCCTTTCTCATTATGATTGGGAAGTCCCCCTTACTGTTGCTCACTTGGAATCACTAGGAAGTCAGCTGGATATGACCATCCACAAACAATGGTAATAATCTCCTCCTCTAATCCCAAGGGAACAGTGATGGACTAGTCAGCCAACTCTAAATGAATTTTTCTCTTTTTTAATGGAGGTAGGTTTCAGGCGTTATACATTTCTTAGGATATTAGGTTGACATCGGAACTTGAATCCAAAAGAGCTTTGCATGACACATTCCCAGTGATTTGTAGATATATCAAGGGGCTCCCAGGATCAAAGAATTCCCTAGGAAGGTGACCATCTTTGATCCAATCAATAATGGCATGTGTTAACATGACCATATGCATTGAATGTGGTGTTAGGCTCAAAGGGGGATCTAAAGCTTTATTTGATATGGAGATGTCCAAAGACTTAGCTGCTTGTGATTACAAAGGCTTGGTTGGGCTATTGGTTCTGAAGAAAGATCTTTTCTTCATACAGTTGTCAGAACCAACAGTAGGTTGAGGATTAACAGCCCTTGAGGCATTGCATTGTTGTGGCTGAGCAAGGAGTTCACCTTACATTGCTGGAGGAGGTGGTAATGGAGCTATTGGTGGGAGAGATACGAACAGATTTGAAATATGGTATACTTGTGGAATATCACCCCTAGGAGAGAGAGTCTTATAGTACTCGTAGGCTTTGTAGTGATGTTGAGGAGTAACGTGACCAATAGAGTCACGTGGAGAGATTGGATGTTGCACGTAATATCCATATGGATCAGGTTGCTGGTAAGGATATTGTTGCCTTGGTGGTGGCATTCCCCATGATTGTGGGTGCTACCATTGTTGATGTTGCTCAATCAGTTGTGATGGAGTTCCACTTGGATAATATGTTAAAGGTTGGTGGAACTGCCTTGGGTTACCTTGGGGATAAGGTAACCATTGGGATGTTTATCATTTGTTTAATCGTGGATTAAGTGCATACACCCCAGACTCCTGTAGATGTGAGATCACAAGGAAACATCCCTTAGGATGGTCGTATTAACATATCTCGCATCCACTATCATCATGTGTATATGAGTCCACAACCTCTTCAATAATAGCAACTTTACCCTTACCCTTGTTACGTGCATTTTCTGCTTCTCTCTTTTTTCTTTTGCCACGATCACTACCTCACTCTCTAGACTCTTCTACTACTTTGAGAACACTTTGAAACCTACTATCCAGGGAGTCCCACATTTGGTCTACCTTTGCCGATACTTCTGATGTTAACTTTTGGATAGACAAGGTTTTCCTATTCACCATCTCTTGGAGTGGTGACTCTTCCTCATCCTCACAAAATCTTACTTCCTTCTTCCAGAGGGAAGGATCTTGGTTATATTCTTCCACACTCTCTCTTTTTCATAGCTCACCTTCTTCGTTAGCAACTTGCTCCAGTAGTTTGTGAATTTGATGGGACCTAAGCTCAGATAACTTTCCTTGGACATAAGTCTGAAGGGTTCTTCTTGTTTCATGTCTAAGCCCATCTACGAGATGGTGTAGCTGATCCCACTGCAAATAACCATGGCCAGGACAATGATGTAATAGTGCATAATAATGGCCCATGGCAGAATCCAAGGGTTCATGACTTTCTTGTTTCCATCCTTGGATTTTCTTTCATAGGTTAGACACCTGAGAGTACATTTGGTACTTATCATTGAATAATTCTAACATAATACTCCACCTACGAATGCATTCTGGTTCTAAGAACTGATACTAGCTTTCATCTTCTTTTAATAGTGTCCATGGGAATAACTTAAGTTTTTGCCACTCGTTCTCTATGTTTTGCAAGGCACATGCATCATGAAATGCTTGTAAGTGATTTTGAGGATCAGTGTTATATCCCTCTTCAAATCATGGGATGTTATTCATATCTAACCTCCTGATCCTACTATATTTTTGGTGCCTTGTTGGAACTCTCACGTCTTCAGTTATATCTATTATGCTCAAAGTAGCGAGTAGGTGTTCATCATGATCGTCTTGTTCATGGTGTCTATGATACCTACGTTGTTTCCTACTTTCACTTCTTCTACATTGTGATTCCCTAGAGTGTCCTTGTCCTCTCTCTTGGTTGTTTCATCTATGACTTCCACTTTTCTTGCCCTTATCCTCACGATCTTTTTCTCTATGGCTACGTTCGGACACTGAAGGAGATGGTAAAGAAGATGATGAAGGTAAAGAAGAAGGAGAACCGCCACCATGATGATGTCTACTACCTTCTCTTCGGTGCTCTCTTCCTTGATTGAAATTGTGATTAGAATACCCACCTTTATCATGTATCCTTGTTCCTTTTTTTGGACACTTTGTGTCCATTGGTATTAGCACCTAGGTTGTGAATAATAGAATGAAGGTTCTAATACACAACCCATTGGCCAAAGTCAAGGGAGGAACATCATTATGTGGGTGACTACATGAGGTAGGTTCATCACCCTCAATTTCGCTTAAAACATGGGGGGCATCCTTGGATGATTTTCCCTTCATAGATTTATGGTGTATCTTNGCATCCTTGGATGATTTTCCCTTCATAGATTTATGGTGTATCTTCTGTTGCAAATCCCTTTGACATTGCACCTCTGTGGGATGATAGTCTCTCGAATCATAGTCCTATGCAATGTATTCTGCATGTAAGTGTTGCATGCCTATTCGTGTGAGGGCACAACAAAACATGCTTGGGACTGAAAAGTCAGGAGGTAACACTATGTTACCTTCCAAGTCATGCCAACGTAGCTATTCATCTTGATGGAGAATAAAGGTGAAGTCAGGTACATATTCATTGGGATGAATATATACCACACAAAACTGTTGAGGGATTGGCGGATCAACGTCATGTGTATCCTACCGCCGATTGCCTTGTGTGTTACTCCTAGGTGGTGAAGTGCTTTTATACGAAGAAGAAGACATCTTGTCTTGTTTAGTGTGTAATGTACTATTATCATTTCCTTAACCAACCCTAAGGGTTCGTTCCAATGATGTGAATGATTTCCTAAGTTCTACTTAGTGCACAAACAACTAAGTCCCCGGCAAGGGCACCAATGATGAGCGGCAAGGTACTCCTACGCTCAACCATAAGAATACGAGCATTTCACACACGATCTGGTCGAATTCCAAGGACTAAGTGCCTATGCACCTTTGTGGAACAATAATTGGTTGGTTAATCCTTGTCTTCCCAAACTTACTTGTATGTCATAGTTTTATGGTTAAGTAAGCTTGAGGCATATGATTTTTATAGCTTTTATGTGTTTTATATTTTGTGCTAGTAAGGAGGGGGAGAGTGATAACTAAGTAATTAATCTAATTTAACTACTCATTAACTAAGTTCTAATTACTCCTAACACCAATGTCCATTCCCACTTGCCGTACACATCTTGAACCAATGCAACGTTGTTGGGATTACTAAACGCTAATCTTCACTGGGTTACCAAGCACTACACACATGCTTGAAGTAGTTGTACTGAGTGTATTTAACTAAGAGAGTTGTAGGGTGAGAGAAATCATTAATCAACTAGGAAAGTATTAAATAATAATTAACGCTAATTAAGCTATTTTGAATGTTGCAAGTTTTATCATAAACCTCATCTTTATTGCCATACACAAAATGTGCTCAGGTACACAATGCTCAAATAAAGATTTGTTCACTCTATGACTCCTACTGCGGGCACGTAGAAATAATTCTAACTCTGGAGGGAAAAAATGGCAAGCTTTTGGCTAAGGGACTAATTGTCTAATGTGGAAACCAAAGGCACCACCTCTTATTTATAGGCAAAGAGATAGTCCGCAATATCAGTTATCCGACATTGCATGGGTGGGTCTGATATCGTAGACGTGATATCGTGGTTCATCAGGTAGTGAGGTAGAAGTATTTATGGATGACTTCTTCACCTATGGGGCTACATTTGAGCAAGCTTTGGAACATTTAGAGCAAGTGCTTCAAAGATGTGTGGATATTAACTTGAGGCTCAATTGACAAAAGAACCATCTAATGGTCCAAGAAGACATTATCTTGGGGCATCAATTTTCAACAAAGGAGATCAAGGAAGACCCAAAAAAGTAAGGTTTATCCAAGGAATCACCAGACAACCAAAGACTATAAAAGATGTGTGATCATTCCTTAAACACATTCGTTATTATAGGCATTTCATTAAGAACTTTTCAAAAATTGCCAAGTTGTTGGTGAAGCTCACAAGGAAAGATGCATTGTTTGTCTAGACCAA
Source organism: Gnetum montanum (assembly GCA_015680685.1). Classification (NCBI taxonomy): domain Eukaryota; kingdom Viridiplantae; phylum Streptophyta; class Gnetopsida; order Gnetales; family Gnetaceae; genus Gnetum; species Gnetum montanum. Next base: position 1,166,827 of record MNCI01029903.1, on the reverse strand, counting down.
GGAATGTGAATATGCATTCTAGCACCTCAAGAAAAAGCTTGTAGAAACTTCCATTTTACAAGCATCCAACTAATTGAGATCCTTCCATATCATGAAAGAGGCATCTAACTATACCTTAGGAGCCATTCTTACATAGTTGAATGATTTGAAATGTCCATATTATATCCACTATGCAAGCAAGAGCATTTAGGCTGGATAGCTTAACTATATCATCACCAAAAAGGAGCTAATGGTGATTGTGTATGCTCTAGAGAAATTTAGATACTATGTGTTTGGATATAAAGTGTTTGTGCACATGGATCATAGTGCTATTTGATTCTTCATGAATAAACCAATAGTGAGTCCCCATGTCATACAATAGCTAGTGATCTTACAAGAGTTCAATCTAACAATGGTGGATAGAAAAAGGACTAAGAATGTGATGGTTGATCACTTGTCTCAGTTATGATGGGATACCAAGGAGGAGGAAAGCCCATTATCAGATCAGTTTCTTGATGAACTCCTTTTTGTTAGTGTTGTGACTAAACAAGGCCCTAAAGAAACCAACTAATATGAGAACATCTTATCCTATTTACTCACTCAGGAGATGCCATAGGGGTGGGACCACAAGAAGAAATAGTAGTTTCTTCACCAAGCTAAACACTTTATGGAGATCAATAGCAACCTTTACAAGGTTTGCACAAATGGCCTGGTACAATGGTGTGTCCCTGATGTGGATGAATTACAAGTCCTCCAAGATGCACACAAGGGTCCTTGTTGAGGCTACTATGCTGAGAGGTGAATGATCATTAAGATTCTCATGGTAGGATACTATTGGCCTATACTCTTCAGGGATGCTCATTACTCTATTCATTCCTATGACAGATGCCAACGTGATGGGGGGATGACTAACATGGAAAGGCTCCAATAGTGGATCTAATCATTAAAGCCTTTTGATCTTTGAGGAATTGACTTTATGGAGTCTATCAACACAATTTTCAATGGAAAGACCTATATAATTGTCGTTGTTGATTATTGTATGAAATGGGTAGAAGCTGTGACTGTCATTGGTTGTACATTATCTATGGTGGCCTAGTTTTTACAACAACATATTGTAAATAGGCTTAGTGTGCCACGTGTAGTTTTTTTTTTTGATAATGGTACACATTTCATAGGTCCCACTTTTTGTAAACTCATGCAACGTTTCAGGGTTGAGCATAAATTAATAACTCCATATCATCCCCAAGTTAATGGTTAAGCCAAGGTCACTAATAAGGAGATAACCAAAATACTAACATAGATGGTTAGTAAATATAGAAGGGACTGGAGCTCTAAACTCAATGATCCCTTTTAGGCTTATTGTTCAACGTGGAAACTTCTTGAAAGGTACTCTTCCTATGAGCTCGTGTATAGAAAACTCCCAAAAATTTATAACGAATTGGTGATCTTTGTACTTTCCAAACTTAGGACAAATTAAGTAAATTGATAAAGGTGTGATTTCAAAGGGATTTTTCAATTTTGTACTTGCTTGCCATCTGAGGTACATGAGTATTTCCATGGATTTCTCACCATTCCTTCATAGACCAATAAACAGGAAGTAATGACTTTGCATGGTGTGATTCTTGTCTTAAAAAAAACCAAAGTAATAATGGAAATTCAAAGCACACCCCTTAGACACAATAATGGGCTACAAGCACTGGTTATGGGGTTGGAAAGACATGTTACCCATGCCTGAAGAAACCCCTCTAACTAAGGTCCTTTTCACTTCCTACTTCTTTTTTCTTTTTTCTCTTAAAATAGTGAGTGGTCTATGGGGATGTTCTTGTATCTTGGGGGATGGAATGGTCTAAGGTGTTAATGCAAAGTCACCGGAAGTGGATGATCTTAATTCATATTAAGGAAGTTCTCAGGTCATAATTAATCACATCTTCCACAAGATACTTCATATGACCACCTTGGGGAACTCAATTCCATACTCTCTCATCCACCAATTCTTTCCATAAACCACCTCACTATCTCTTTTCATGATGGTTTTAATGGGTTCATTAGTAAACTATTGCAATTCTTTGATGCCTTCTTTGATGATTTAGTCTTTAGCATTCCACAACCATTAATCATCCTTGGGGTCCACAGACTCAGTTTGAGGGAATGCAAGGGCATTAAGGGCATGAACCCACTATGGGAAGGACCCACTTGCATAGTCCTTGATTGGGATGGTTAAACTCCTTATCCCTTAGCCATTTTGCTCTCAAAACCTTATGTTTTCCATTGCGATGCATCCAATTTTTTTATCCTCCTTGGCAATATAAGTTCCTAAAATTCTCCTTTTCACTTAGCCATAAGCTTGTGCTTACACAAGTGTAGCCAAGAAGATGATGAGTGCATCTATAAGTCACTATCTTTACTATTGGCATTTAGAGAGCTAAAGTCCACAAAATTCAATCGAATCGCTAGTGAATGCTTGTGATTAGTATTGTTAGGCATAGGATATACTCATCGCTCATCAATCATTTATAAAAAAAAACTAGTTTATCTTTGTTTGATAGATTCACATGTCTTAATTCGAATCAAATTTTTATGACTTGATATTCTTTGGTATCTAAGTCTTCAATAATATTATAGCTTCTTACATTCTTCATTAAACCATTGTTGATTGTTTGCATTTTAAGCTTTGAAGATACTGTGGGAAACTATAATTAGAGTTTTTGTAAGATTGACATTTGGATTTCAAATCTTCTAAATTTCATTTTGAAAATATTCCTTCATTTTTGTAGTTGTTTTGAAGTGATTTTACCATTTGGAATATCTAATATGTTGTCTATTTATTAATAACATGAAGTATAAAGGTTGATGATAAGATTCAATTACCTTTTCTACCTACTTCAAAACATTTAATGTTGCCAACATTCTTTGGGCTACAAAAAAGAAAATCAATACTCAATTGCCATCCTACAAAAGTGAAGCCACCTAATTTTGGATATTTATTGGTGCCATAGATAAATCCCCTTATAGAATTAATCAAAACTAATTATAGAGTTAAAATTTCGCCCTAGATAAATTTTCCCTATTTGATAAAACCCCATGATAAACCTTCTAGTGCATAAAGAGCATTCTCTGGGCTATAAAGTGTAGGTTTTTTTTATGACATGTGTGAACTTTGAAATTTTATGAATTTTTGATTTACCACAAGTTGTAGTTTGTTAACCACGAAATGACCATGAGTCATGGTTTGTAAGAAACAAAGATATATAAAGTTTTGAGGATTCTTTGAGTGGACCACAAGTAGTGGTGGCTTAGCAAAATTGGCCTAGAGTTGTCATGTTTGTACCTATTTTTTGAGCTGACCACAAGCTAACCATGAGTTATGGTCTTGTTGATTGAAGATATCACAAGTTGTATGTGGTCGTTATGAACTAAAAAACCTTGATTTCTATAGATTTTGAACTTACATTTAATAGTGGATTTGACTATCAACATTGCCCAGAGGTGTAGATGAAAATGAGGTGGTAGCATGAATAAATTAACTTCAATTTTTATAGGAATTGAATGAAGAAGAAGATGATGACTTTTGATCTTCATTGTGATGAAATTCTGAAAGTTAAGATGCAGAATGACTTTCACAGTATATGTATATGTTTAAGAATGATTAGTTAGAATCAATTTTATAATAACTAAGAATAAAAAAGGTATAAAGCATACTGGTTATACTTTTCTGCACCTGGCAACCATATTTTAATTTTACCTGTATTTCAAGTCAAAATCCAAAAGAAAATCTTTCATTATTTCTTTCTAACAAAATAGCCATGTATGTGCCATTCCATCCGGACAAAAATCTAATGCCGTGCATTCAACAGGAGGCTCCTGCAAATTTAAGAGAACTTATTGTACAGGATTGCATAAAACTTCAGAGACTTCCAGAATCGATGGGAAAGCTTAGACAGTTGACTTCTATGAATCTGCATAAATGCACATCTTTGAAGATCCTTCCAGATGGCTTTGGGCACTTACAAGGATTGAAACATCTGGAATTTTCCAGATGTCATGCATTGGAACAGTTGCCAGAGACTTTTGGACATCTAACAAGGTTACATAGCTTGAAGATGAGAGACTGCTGTTCAATGGTGTCAATGCCTGAGTCATTTGGTGATTTGAGAAGTTTAACCCAACTGACCATTCACCGATGTCATGCAATGGTGACGTTGCCAGAGTCATCCAGGAAACTGGTGCAATTACAGTACCTGTGGATCATGGATTGCGATGCTTTGGAAGGGCTACCGCAATCATTGAGATGCTGGACAAACTTAGTTCGCCTAAGTGTGCATGGGTGTGGCAAAATAAGATTGTCACCAAAGCAGTTCCAAGGGATTCATTCCCCATCGTCGTACCTTGGGCTGTCAGTATATGACGATGATACGGAGGTTGCACATTCCTTGTTTGGTAGAACGGATCTGCAGAACTTTGACCAACCCATCCAAATTCAGCAACAGCCGTACACTGCCAGTTTGCTTTTAGCAGCTCAGAATAATAATAATAAACATAGACGTGCACCTCAATTAAGTGATTTTGAATTAATAGCCAATCATGTCATCAACTCTGCCAGCGGTCTCCCCGATGAAAGGCGTATTCTGCGTATTGAAGGCTTCTGGAATGTAAAGGAGCTTGCCCTATGTAATCTTCGTCATCTGGTGACACTGAATCTCAGTCACTGTTACAATCTCCCAAGGTTACCCGAGAGCATAGGCAGTCTTTCATTTCTAGAAGACCTTTCCTTGATTTGGTGCTTGAACTTAGAGGAGGTGGACTCCATTGGTAACCTACAAAATCTGAGATCGCTAAAAATTTTGACTTGCTTTGCTGTGAAAGGATTGCCATCTTGCACAGGGAATCTTTCTCGACTAGAAGAGTTAAGGGTGAAAGATTGCTGGATGATGGAAGTAATCCATACGCAGGCATTGTTTAATCTTAGCTACCTTGAGGTATCTAACTGTGTTAATCTCAGCAGAATTGTTGGGCTTTCACACCTCTCCAATCTTGAGTATCTAACAATTCAGGGGTGTTTGAACCTGAGAGAAATCATGGTAGACCCAGGGCGTTTCAACCACTTGCATGACGTCTACATCACCGGGTGTTACCGGTTAGGTGATTCGCAACTTTCACTTAACCATGACATTTTCAATGAATCATACAACAACGACGAGGATACCAAGGTAACAAGTATGCACTTCTATTTCTAAAATTAACTCTGCATCTTCTGCAATTTTGTTTGTAATTGCTATGCTTGCATTTAGTATAAAAGCGTGTATATATATAGTTTATTAGTTACTATTATCCCAAATGCTGTGTTTATTTATGTTGAACTCAGATCTTCCAAGAGGTGTTCGAGTGGTCGTTAAATGCAGCGTCGGAGCGCGGTGGAACATTAAATGTGAAAACCAACCCGGTGTTGAGTTTCGTAATGGAACAAAAAATCAAAGATTTGATTGGCTGCCAACATATGTGCTGCTTCTTTCATAAACTTGCACCTAAACATGTCCATGGTAGACATGTCCTTTACCTCCCATTTATTCCACACGCAGTGGTGATATGTCTTACCTCATCTGTTTACGCGGCTGACTTTCCCAGACATTTTGCCCCGCTTGAACCCAACTTTTTCTTGTCCACTGATTATAAACATTATTACGAAGGTAATCGTCATACAGGTATGGGTGCAGAGTACAATTTTACGCGTTTTGATTGTGGGGAAGAAATCCACTTTGCTGTATCACCCTTCCGCGTAGAAGCAGACATTAAAAGTTGTGATGATGACATCTGCGTTAACATATCAAATGGCAAACTTATGGATGAGGATTATGATTATGGTTGTGAGGACATGAACTCTGATCACTATCCAAGCTACGAAGCATTTGTAAAGGATGGATGGATGGTTTACCTGGGTTACGGAAAAGAATACTTGGCAAAAGAGATCCGCAACATCTGTTATTCTGAATTCAGGAAGCAACGCTCGATTTCTTGGGAATGGACTCAACTGCCTTCTCAGCTAGACATTTATCAATTTTCAGCACTTGACATTGCAGGTTGTCAAATAACCAAGATCTCTCGTCATGGCAATACTTGTATTATGGTAAACATATACCCATTTGTTTTATTCTTTTAACAGCTGATGATGAATAACAATTATCGGACTGAACCTTCTAACCAGTATACTTGGATTAATGTTGGCTTGGTAATGCTTTAAACAGGAAGAAGAGTCCGGTTTGATATGGAGTAAAAGACGGTGCATTTTCATGGATGATCAGGCGTTACTACTGCATCACCCAAAAGGCAGTGAAAATAGCTTTCTGGCATATCCTGGGATTGACCGTGACCTAGAAAGAGTCGTGGCGTATCTGTATGAAATGTCAATATCCATATTAGTGAAAGGTGAAGTCGTTTCTTCAAGAAAATTGCAACAAATTATTCCACTAACCGAAGAAGAAATTCCTGCTCACCTAAACACTCTCCTTCAAGGAAGAGACTTTCATTCTTCATCAGAAATCATGCTTGGGATGAGATTCTTGATGCTAGAGAAAATGAAGAGAAAATCTTTTTACTACAGCACCGAGGCTGAAACTTGAAATGATGGGAGCCGCAGGTAAAGACTTGACAACCCTCTTCTCTGGCTGAATGTCAGTTTTCTATGGCTTCCTGTCATTGATACATTCTTGTTTTAAATGATATAAAGTTTCACGAATGTTTGCACACACATACGGTTACAGTCAACATTAGTTTCTTCCTTTGATTATCTTTTTCTGCACATTATTTCATAACCTCCCATTTGTTAATCGTGGTATTTTTCTGTGTCAAATAATCTCTTTCTTTAACTAATAATCATGGCTCAAATTATGTATGCTATTTGATGAACAAATCAAGAGTCTTAGCACTAGAATTGAACTCATGACAATACTGAGTTATAAAGTTTTGACTGGACTATATAAATATTGGAGTTTAACTATATTACAGTTATTATGGGGTTCTAACACCCCTTAATTTGAGAAGTCCAAGTTATGAGATCAATTGGTGGACAATATCGAGTTATAAAGTTTTAATTTGACTATATGTTTTGAGGGTAAATATACTTAAAAGGGACAAGGATTAGTAAAAGTAATAGATTAGATAGATTGCACTTTTAATGGAAAAGCAAGAAACATGGAAAGAAATATTAGAATCCAAAATCAAGAAGTTTTTCAATATAAGTAAATTAGGGTCTCTGGTTTAAGTGGATGGAAAAATTAATAATGATGTGAAAAACATAATTGAAGTAGGATGTTTTTGAAACCTTTGATTCATTTTTTCGCTCTGTGCTCATCACCATGTGTGGAAGCAAGGTTATATATGCAAACTCAGAATAGAATGTTAAACTTTGAGAAGCATAGCACTTGAGACTTAATGAGGATTGAAACTGTAATTGAAATGTATAAGATAATGGTTAGATTCAAAGGTCATGGTATAAATAGCTAACCAAAATGATGCTCTACATTTGTTAGCAGTTAAAGTGAATACTTGACTATGTAGCTTGTGAAGAGGATATGTTTCCTTAGTTAGCCATTTAACATAAATTGTTCAAACAAATAGGATGGAAACAAATAATAGCATGCCTTAAAAAAACATATTTGGTGTGAGCCAAAAGAAGAGCTGGATGTTTCAAACATAGAATTGAAAACTTGTTTGATTAAAGCATTTAACCATGAAAGAGAACCTAGCATCATATATAAAAATAGGAACTTTATGACAAGAAAATGGTGGTTTTTTTTAATCCATGGAAAATAAGCCACAAATATTTTCAAGGAAGAAACATTCTTGCCTCACCACCAAAAAGCAAAACTTGGGAAACATCTTCTAGAGCAAGTTATAATAATGGGTGTGAGGTTGTGCTTTAGGTCAATCCAGGATGCCCTTCAAATAAACATGGAATTGGTCTTCCCCTAAAAATATCTCTTTATCATAAATTTTTTGTCCAATAGATCCTTTGGGTCTTTTTCTAGTTTTTCTCTAGTTTCTTGGTTTTGCTATCAAAGAGGTTATCTGTGAAGGGCCTCAAAAATGTTGAAATTAATAGTCAAAGTGAATTTGAACAACATTAACTATGGTCTAATGGTGATAAATTTTGGTGAATAGATTATTGATGCATATGGAAAATCAAAGAAACATCAAATTGAATAATGTCACTCTTAAAAGGAATTGGCACTTTTTACAAATGCATGTTAATTTGGAAAACAACATACTATATAGATCTTTCGTTGGAACCTAGAAATAATTATAATATAGTGATGGGATGCGATATCACATGGGCCGCGATATCGCATCCCATGCGATATAGCGGTGCACCGCCAAGTCTATAAATAAGAGGTGGCTCTTCCTTGTTTCTAATTCTAGGCCTAGACCATAGCGAAACTCTGGTAGTTTTACCTCTCCAGAGATAGAATAATTTCCATGTGCCCGCAGTAGGAACTCCAAAGTGAACGGATCTTTATTCAAGCAAATATTGTACCTAAACACAAGTTTGTGTATGGAAATAAAGACGAACTTCTTGGATAAACTTTGTAGTGCATGGAATAGGCTAATTAGGACTTTATTTATTATTATTTACTGTTTATCATTTAATTGCTTTATTAGTTAATTAAATATCTCTCAACCCTTCTTCCCTAGTTAAGTGCATTCAGTACAACTGCTTCCAGCACATGCGTTATGCTTGGTGATCTCAGCAACGAATAGTGTTTGGTAACCAAGGTTGCATTAGTTCAGGGTGTGAACGGTAAGTGGGAACGGATGTTGATGCTAGGTTAATTAAGGCTTAGTTAGTTAGTTAAATTTAGTCAATTAGTCTCTTCAACCTTCACCATATTAGCATAGGAGATAAAACAAAAAAGACATAAAAATCACATACCTCAGACTTACTTAACCATACAACCGTGACAACTACAAGTAAGTCTGCGAAGACAACGAATGATTAACCTTAAGTGTTCCATAAGGCGTGTAGGCACTTAGTCTATGGAGTTCGACCGGATCGAGTGTGTAATGCTCGTATTCGTATGGTTGAGTGTAGGGGTACCTCGCCACTCATCATTGGCGTCATTGCCGGGGACTAAGTGTTTGTGTGCTAAGTAGAACATAGGAAATTATCCACATCGTTGGGAGCTTAAACAAACCCTTAGGGTTAATTAAACAAAAAATTATATAATGGTTAAATAGCACACAAAATTAAATTAACATGTCTTCTTCTCATAAGAGCAATTCACCACCTAGGGATCATACAAGAAATAGTCAACAACATCAAATGCATAACCGAGATTCGCCAATTCCTCAACAACATCGGGTAGTATATACTCATCATGATGAGTATATACCCAATTTTACCTTTATCCTCCATTAGGATGAACAGCTTCGATGGAGAGACTTGCAAGGTAACATAGTGTTACCTCCAGATCGGTCAGTCCCAAACATGCTCCTTTGTGCTGTTGCACAAATCGGCATGACACAACTATATGTTGAATACGTTGTAGGTGATTTTGACACAAGGGATTATCATCCCACAAAAACACAACGTTTAAGGGACTCACGGCAGGAGAGCCACCATACACTGTTGAAGGGCAAAGGGGTCCTGCACGTCCTAAGTGAAATCGGAGATGGTGAACCCATTGTAACAAGTTCTCTATCAAATGATGTTCCTCCTCCTAATGATGGTGAGGAGGTGGGTTATCAGAACTTACGCTCTATGATACACAACCCTAGTTTTGAGCCCCATGAATGCCAACTATTCACTGAGGGGACAACAACACATGACAAGGATGGGCACTTGGATCGTCATCACAATCGGGGCTGTAGCCATCGAAGAGAAGGTAAGAAGCATCGTCATGGCGATGGTTATCCTTTTTCTTCCCCTTCATCACATCACTCACCCACTCCTTCCACATCTGGGCATAGACACAAAGAGCATAACGGTAAGGATAAGGGTAGGAAAAACGAGAGACCTCAACAAGAGAGTCGAGAAAGAGAGGACGAGGGAACTCTAGGGAATCAGGGCATGAACGAAGGGAAAGTAGAGAACAACGTAGACATCATAGATGTCATGAAAGAGATGATCATGACGAGCCCCTACTTGCAACTTGAAGTATGCTAGATATAACGGAGGTAGTGAGAATACCCACAAGGCATCAAAAAGATAGTCAGATCAAAAGATTAGATATGAATAATATCCCATGCTTCGAAGGGGGATACAACATTGATCTGCAAAATCATTTACAGGCATTCCACGATGCCTGCACCTTGCAAAATATAGAGAATGAGTGGCAGAAACTAAAGTTATTTCCAAGGATACTCATAAAGGAAGCAGAGAGTTGGTACTAGTCCTTAAAGCTAGAAACCATTAGGAGATGGAGTACGATGTTAGAGTTGTTCAACAATAAATACCAAACGTACTCCAGAGTGTCTAACTTACGTAAACAGATCCAAGGATGGAAACAGGGTAATCATGAACCCTTGGATGCTACCATGGGCCAATACTATGCATTGCTACATCATTGCCCGAGCCATGCTTACGCACAGCGGGATCAACTACGCCACCTCATAGATGGACTAAGGTATGAAACTAGGAGAACCCTTGGGACTTATGCCCAAGGAAGACTATCAGAACTTAGATCCCATGAAATTCATCGCTTGTTAGAGCAAGTAGCCAAAGAAGAAGGGGAGCTACGGAAAAGAGAGAGCGCGGAAGAATATAACCATGATCCTTCCCTTTGGAAGAAGGGAGTAAGATTTTGCGATGAAGAGGATGAGTCAGCACTCGAAGAGTTAGTGAATAGAAAAACCTTGCCGCTCTAGAAGTTAACAATTGAAATATTAGCTAAGGTGGATCAATTGTGGGATTCCTTAGACTCTAGACTTGAAACTATCTTGAAAATCGTAGAGGAGTCTAAGGTGGAATGAGGCAGTGACTCTGATAAGAAAAAGAGGAGAGATGCAGGCCATGCACGTGACAAGGATAAGGGGAAAATAACTATCTCCGATGAGGTTGTGGATTCTAACACAGACAATGACAGTGGATGTGAGATCTGCCAATATGACCATCCTAAGGGATGTTGTCCAATCATCTCACATCTACAAGAGTCTGGGGTGTATGCACTTAACCCAAGACTTAACCAACGACAAGCACCTCGAAGGTTACTTTATCCTCAAGGTAACCTGAGATAGTTCCACCAACCATTAACGTACTATCCAAGTAGAACTCCACCACAACCCATCGGGCAACATCAACAGTGGCAACACCCACAATCATGGGGGATGCCACCTCCTAGACAACAATAGCCTTACCGGCAACCAGATCCTTATGGCTATTATGTGCAATAGTTGGTTTCTCCAAGTGACTCTATGGGTCACACAACTCCCCAACGTCACTACCAAGTTCAGGAGTATTTTAGAAAGACTCCTTCTTCTCCAAGAGATGCTCCACATCCATACCATCCTCCAAATCCATTCACCACTCTTCCGCTGGAAGTTCCACTACCACTTGCTCCAACAATGCAAGGGGAACTCCCCACTCAATCACAACAACGTAATGCTATGAGAGCTGTAAACATTCAACCCCCTGTTGGTTCTAACAACTGCAAGAAGAGAAGACCTTTCTTCAGAACCAAAAGCCTAGACAAGCTCTCACAACAACAAGCGGTTGAGTCTATACACGCTTGATGAGTGGCGAGGTACCCCTACACTCAACCATACAAATACGAGTGTGTACGTGCTATCCGGTTGAACTCCATAGACTAAATGCCTTAACGCCACAAGAAACACTTGGGGTTAATCATTCGTTGTCTTCCCAGGCTTGCTAGTATGTGTCACGATGTATGGTTAAGCAAGTCTGAGGTATGTGATTTTTTTGGTATTTTTTAGTTTATCTCCTATGCTATCAGGGAAAGGGTTAAGAAACTAACTAACTCTAACTAATGTCCTAAGTCTAAATTAACTAGCGTCAGCATCCGTTCCCACTTACCGGACACGCCCTGAACTATGCAACTGTGGCTACCAAACGCTAATCGTTACTGGGATCACCACACGTAACGCAAGTGCTCGAAGTGGTTGTACTGAGGC
>MNCI01029903.1:1133337-1147851 GCA_015680685.1 Gnetum montanum | reverse complement strand
GATATTTCCTTGGAAATTTCTAAGGTAAACATTTATGGAAAGATTGAGAAGAAGAAAGTTTCGTGCATCACATACAGTGACTTAGAGGGTGATGACATGGAGGAATGCTCAACATCTCTTCCATGTAACCGGTGTGCCCTAGAAACACAAATACAAAGGTGCCTATATGTAGCAACCACACAAGTAGTGGATACCCCGTGGTTGACAGCTAATCGAAAGAGTAACCTACCAACATGAATGGAACAAACTGGGGGAACAACCCATACTAACAACAAAGGCATAAACACATTGGAGTATGAGTGTCGCTGACTTCCACCCCTTAATCTAAGAACATCAATCGGGAGAAGTTGGACACTTTTGAAAAATTTAAATAGGAGTTCATTATTTCGTCCGCATATGAGTGTCGCTGACTTCCACCCCTTAATCTAAGAATGCTAATCATTCGGGGCCCTCAATTCTTTTTAGTTTTTTTTACACGTTTTTGTTTTACAGTTTTTGTTTTACACGTTTTTGTTTTACACATTTTTGTTTTACAGTTTTTGTTTTACACATTTTTGTTTTACAAATTTCTTTAACTTTTCTTGTTTTTGTTTTACAACATCATTATACTTTTTCATTTTGTGTGTGTGTTTGTGTGTGTGTTATCCATCTTGTAAGTTTGTCATTTAATAAGTGTTCTTCATGATGGTATGAACTGTTTTCCTATTGATTGCTAATGTTTGGTTTTTACCTTTAAGTTATGATGTTGATACTAAGGTATGTTTCTTTTGATATAACAGGTAATGATTCCACTTCATCCATTCATCCACAAAAGTCTATGGTCTCTCTTGGCTTGGAAATGTACAGTCCCTTTCTAATAAGAACCATCAATGAATCAATGACCAAGTATTTCTCAAACTAAGGAAGGACTCAAGGCTTGAAAAGGGTGTGACTTCAAGGGAACTTAGTGCATTTGTGTTGGCCATTCTCTTGGGTGCTTGGATGTTTTCTCCTCTAGTTTTCTTACCATTTTGACGTTACCCAATTATCGGAAAGTTGAGCTAATAAAAATAAAAAAGTATTTGCATGGTGTGGTTCTCACGCATAAAAACAAAAAAAAAATGTGAGAATTCAAAGCACACCCCTTAGACAAAATAATCCCTTGGGCTACAAGCACTAGTTATGGAACTCAAAATAAAAATGTTCTCTCTAACTAAGGCCCTCCTTGCTTCCCATTCTCTCCTCCATTTTTTCGAAATGGTGGTGGCTTTTTGGGGGATGCATTCTTGTTACTTCAAGAGGAGGATGGATTGGCCAAATGCATTCATGCGAAGTCACTGGATGTGGTTTTTTTGAGGCTGGACTTGGAATGGGATCTACTAAGTCACACTAACCATGAAAAACACAAGGGGCTGTACATCACCTTGTTCTTGAGACTCCATTCCATTCTCTCCTTTCCATCATTCTTCCTCCATTATTCACCTCATTTCTGGTTGTATCATTAGTGTATATCTTGGTGGATGCATTGTTTTCTTTTTGGTAAATACTTACGGTTAAGACTTTAACTCTTGTTCCAAATGACATTCCTAGAGCCTATGGACTCTTTGATTGTGGGTTTGCCAGGGCATTAAGGGCATGAGCCTGCTTTGGGGAGGATCCACTGGCATTCCTATTTGGTGCATCCGTTAAATTCTTTCCCTTAACATTTTTACAATCAAATCTATTTTTTTCATTTCCATCTTGACATCCACTTCATCGACATTACAGTTGTCTCTTTTTCTTCATCTTTCTTGTTTTTTTTTCTTTCTCCATTCTATCGCTACAGGAGGTTTGCTCTTAGTCATGGGGGTCCTAGTTCAATTTTTTCGATTTTCTCCTAACCCCTACACCTTCGGTAGTCATCATTAATATATCTTCAGATCTGTATTAGTTATATGACAACTTAGCCAATGGACCTTTCATTGAGGCAAGGTATCAACTGCACTGAAATTCATTTACCCTTTCTAATACAAGACTGTGTTGTGTGTGGAGATGGAAATCATGCAATAATGGATTGGATCTGGAGGGAACACTTGGAATGGATTGGTGCTGAAGCAGCTATGCAAGGAGCAAGCTTGATGGCGCGCTTATGGATGGACAACGAAAGGCGCAATCTTGGTGTTGGTAGCAGCAGACTTCTTTTCTCTTCTCTCTTCTCTCTCAGCTGCCAAATGAGGCCTAATGTCAAATGTATAATGTGTTCACTCTTGTTGTCATGAACACCGTTTTTGTCTTGCCTTGTAATAATGATCCATTCACATGTCATCCCATTCACCATTAGATTCATTTGAGTCAATAATCTCATACCTTTCCAATATTTTGTAAGGAACTCAAGAACAAGTTTTCATTCAGTCATGGGGGTATGATGGGACGCAATATCGCATGGGCCATGATATCATGTACGCGCCACGATATCGCATCCTACGAGATATCGAGGTGTGCCGCCAAGTCTATAAATAAGAGACGGCTCTCCCTTGTTTCTAATTCTAGGCCTAGACCGTAGCGAAACTCTGGTAGTTTTACCTCTTTAGAGGTAGAATAATTTCCATGTGCCTGTAGTAGGAACTCGAAAGTGAACAGATCTTTATTCGAGAAAATATTGTACATGAACACAAGTTTGTGTATGGAAATAAAGACGAACTTCTTGGATAAGCCTTGCAGTGCATGGAATAGGCTAATTAGGACTTTATTTATTGTTATTTACTGTTTATCATTTAATTTCTTTATTAGTTAATTAAATCTCTCTCAACCCTTCTCTCGTAGTTAAGTGAATTCAGTACGACCACTTCAAGCACATGCGTTACGCTTGGTGATCCCAGCAACGAATAGCGTTTGGTAACCAAGGTTGCATTGGTTCAGGGTGTGAACGATAAGTGGGAACGGATGCTGATGCTAGGTTAATTAAGGCTTAGTTAGTTAGTTAAAGTTAGTCAATTAGTCTCTTCACCCTTCACCTTATTAGCATAGGAGATAAAACAGAAAAGACATAAAAATCACATACCTCAAACTTACTTAACCATACAACCGTGACAACTACAAGTAAGTCTGGGAAGATAACGAATGATTAACCTTAAGTGTTCCATAAGGCGTGTAGGCACTTAGTCTACGGAGTTCGATCGGATCGAGTGTGTAACGCTCGTATTCATATGGTTGAGTGTAGAGGTACCTCGCCACTCATCATATAGGTACATCCCAAGATCTATACAGTTAGAATTTTAAGAGGGTAAAGGGGGTGCCAACCCCCAAAAAAATGAATCATAATATTAAAAAATTTAGAGTACATTAGATCATTGAAGAGAAAGTCTAAAGAAGAAGTTTAATAGTTTTGAGAATGTCTTTCTAGGTTTTTGTCCTTACAATCAATCTTGAGAAACCTCTCCTGTGGGGTAGGAAAAGGATCAAGGCTTATCCTTATTCAGAAGCACCCTCATGGGTTTTCACTTCTTACTAAAGAGTTTCTTGTAAAGAGAAGTAGCAAACTCTCTCTAAAGAAAATAATACATCAATTAGAGATAAAGAACAAATAGCAACAAAAGTTAAAAGCTTCTCATCATTGAACCTCCAATAAAAAGAAATTAATACTATAGAAAATAAAATAATTATTTAGTTTTTATGGAGAAATTTTTTGTTTGAAGTTGTAGTGAAATTGAACTTTATAACTTAGCATTGCTCATTAGAATTGAACCCATGATGTGGAACTTTTAAATCAAAAGTCTTACCACTAAGCTAATAGCTCACTATTAATTAGGGATGATTATAATTGAATACAAGTGCCTATACAAGTTGCCTTATAGAAAGTGTATGAAATTATTTATATCTCAACAACTAGCAATTATTTCCTTAAAAAATTAGTTGTGAGAGACTAATGGCTAGCCTGAAAAAATATTGATATGCTGTAAAATGAAGATTTGAAGGAAAGAAATGTGATGGAAAATGGGCAAAATAATGCATCTCTTAAAAAAGAAATAGATTAATTTGGCTGCAAGTGATGATGGTTAACAAGTAGTTGTGAAGACAATATATAAATTTATTGTTAAATCATGTGTGGCTACATTTTAAAGTCAGTTTATTATTATACTATGTTAATGGTTGGGTTGAATTTTGTTTTAAACTAGCCTATGTATAGTTTAGCTCTATTACAGTCCTCTCCTACAAATCTGCATTCCCAAATTTGATGATATAGTAGTTTTAGAATTTCTTGGTACAGTGAGATGTACTTTGACAGCCTAAATCTTACATTTAGATTAACCTATCGTATGCTATAGCACAGGTATTATTTCCAAGAAAAGTGCAATAAAGCTTTAATGGCTTTATTGTGGAGTAAATCTCATCAACCTATGTAAGCCTCTGCAGGTGCTTTTAGCATCTTTGGTGTTGTTTGCTACATTCAGTACTTCATCTGAAATATCCTGTGTAAGACAATAGACAGTGCAAAGCTTTCCAAGTATGGAAATATGAGAACTCTCTTAATTAAATTAGTGCAGAAATTTAAACTTCACAAAATCATCATCAGTAACCTCAAAATCCATTTTAACCAGCTAAGAATGAACCTTATCATTTTTAAAAATAACTCAAGATGATTTAGTTATCAAATTTAGATATGAAATAGAACCAATAATTTGCTTCATGCAATCTTAGAGATCAACCAAAAACCTAATAATACCTATTGTAAGGATGCAAAGCATACATGCTATAAAACAAGATGATGAAATATCCATATTTAAAGTCCAAACATAATTTTGTCTTATCACAAAAAAAACAAGTTGTTGGATGCTATTTTTTATCTGTTTATGGATGCTTCCTACTTCAGTAGAATATAATTTTATTTTAGGGGAAGAATACTTTCAAATTTCACGTGCCTGGAGGCATCCATTTAAAAAAACAATTCTAAGAGCTAAAACCAATACAAGAATTAAGAAAGCCTATCAGCACTGATGATTATGGAAGGCTGAGCATAGGATGTACTGTGAAATGGTAGTTATGTTGCCACTCCATACCTGAAACCTATAATATATATATTGAAATAAAAAAATTGAATCCAGAGCAAATCACCACATTTATGTTGCTTTTTGAACAAATTCTTGTTTAAATCTAAGTAAATAGGTCTAGTACCTAATGTCTTTTAACAAGCAAGTGGATGCTTACCCTAGGTTCATTGATCCATTCTAATACATTCCTGCAAAGACTTTTAAACTCACTTTTCATATTTTAATAATGAGCCATTTTTCACTTGGTTAAAGCATGCAAAATGTTAACATGTTATGCATTTACTTAATTTCTCTTCGGTACATGTTTTCATCTTATAAATAGTCAATAATTTAGGCTTTTAGTCCCTCTACCTACTCATGTCACTTATGATTGCTCACATTGTTAATTTTTTAGGTTTATAATTTAGAATGATAGGAGTAAGTAAACATAGTGTTGTTGTTAGAGTCGATCTATTCAAGATCAAATAAGGTATGGTCAACTAATCTTTTAGGAGAGTCAATGACAACATCCAAGATAAGTGAAACCTTTTTGCATCAACTAGTCCTTTAAAATGGCCAATTCTAGGGAAACTTTGATTAATATATTTTCTTGACATTCTATGGATATTATGGTTTTTGATATTCCATATGAATTTTATCTCATGGATCTTGAGATGATATCTTATGTAGCATGTGGTTCCATCCTACAACTTGTTCTAGGTGCACCAAGGTGGTAGGCTCTACTAGAAGGTTTTTGATCCTTCATGCATGTTTGTATGTAGATTTAGGTGGTAGAAGCTAGGAGCTTGATTGATGGAGTTTCTTTTCTATGTTCCCACATTTAGTTTTCTTTGAGATTTCATGTATTGATGGTTATGATGTAATGAGATTGATGAACTCTGTTATCAACTCTTTGAGATTATGGTCATGTATGTGGATATTTTATTTTACCATGCACTTTGGTTTAAGTTTTATAATGCTTATGGATGATTCTTTATTAAGTTTATGAACATTATGATGTCACATGCCCTAACCATAAGGTTTGTGTAATTTAATTATGAATAATTTTATGAGTTAAATTATGGGATGTGATAAGTTGGTATCATAGCATGGTTTTGGATCAATGATTAGAGTTAGTTTTTGTAGATGCCTCTAAGGAGAAGGGTAAGTAATAAGGCAAGTTCCAACAACATGCAACAACAATTTCTCCAAACCATGGTGAACTTGTTGAGCAATAGAAGTAGTCAAGGTGGAGCCTCAAGTGATAGTATTTGTTGTTTATTTTTGTTCAAGATAATAATTAAACCTTTCACTTAAATTAAAGTTTAATTTTTTTTAAATATAAATTTTGAGAAGAGTGAAATATAATTTTTCTTTGATGAACTATACTAATTTAAATCTAATTTCCATCATGATATACCATAATTTTTTGATGAACAATGTTCAATTCTCTATCCTAAATTAGTTTTTTCAATGAATGTGCTTGTATACATCTATGAATTATATGTAGTTATAATTTGGTAATTTATTCATTTATTTCTTGATAAAAAGGTAGTGAAGAGGTATATGCTTAAGAGTCTTGATATAGAGATATCCTTAAATGTTGTTTGCACATAAGATTTCTGTAAAGCTAATGTTCTTGCTAGGACTACGTGATTATTTCATGGATTCTTAAGTCCCAAGTTTAATAAATACATTAAAAATTTTCTATTGTACATTTGTTTATACAATGTGACATGATTAATAGTTACTTTAGTAACAACTAGTGTGTCTACATTTATGGAGATTATGCAATTATAGTTAAAGCATTGCATTATGCATGCATAGAAAATTTGAAACTGATTTTAATGAGATTTTTATTGAATTGTTTGCCTTTAACACAGTCTTAACTTAATTATCAAATTCTGTATATTTTTAATATATCATGAATTGTCTATTCTATAGGTAATTAATGAGAAGCATACTATGAAAAAAGAGGATATACCACATGGTTTTGGTGAAAAATATTAATAATGAGCAAAGAAAATTCAAAGTACATCACAAGTTTGACATTAAGTAGACATCATCAAAATAAATATGGAAAGAAAAAACTTTCTAATGGCAGGACTATCTACTCAATTGTCCACAATTAAAACTTTGAAAAAATAAGTGAAGAATTCAATTGTTAGTAAGGAGGAAAATCCTAGTCTTAACAAAATTTACAGCATTTTTTAACATACATGCTTGAAATTGAAATAGCAAAAGGATTTGAGATAGAGAGTTGTGGCTTAATACCAATCGTTGTCTTTTCATCCTTATGTAGACGGACTAGTGAAGCTAGCTCTACTGCCTGCAATGTGGCAAGCATGTAAGCACATGGGTATAGCAAATGATTAATGGTCTCCTCTTTCGCCATGCATAATGGGCACTAGGGGAAAACATCCATTCCTCTGTCCTCCAGGAAAGCCCTTACCAATAGTGCCTTGTGTGCAATGAGCCAACTAAAAACCTTAGGTTCCTCTTCCGTAATCTTTGCAAAATTTTGCAAATGATTAATGGTCTCCTTTGTTGCTATGCATAATAGGCACTTGGGGTCATCCATTCCTCTCTCTTGCAGAAAACCCTTTACTGGCAGTGTCTTGTGTGCAGTGAGCCAACTGAAAACCTTAGCTTCCTCTTCTCTCATCTTTGCGAGATTTTGCAAATGGAGTTGCATCAACAAACTAACCCTTGAGGCTACTAGCCTACCATAATATAATATATTAGTTTCTGTAGAAAACATGTATACATACTTTAAAATACATTTCAAAAAACATATGAAACATTGTTTCATCCCCTCATCATACTTGGTGTTCAGTTCCTACAACTATTCAATATTTATGTGATAGTTATCAAAAGGAGCTTTAAAAATTGTGTTAACACTGTTGTTATTTGTTGATGAGACGCGATATTGCATGAGCTGCGATATCGCGTACACGATATCGTGGTCCGTCGTCAAATCTATAAATAAGAGGTGGCACTCCCCTCATTTCAAATCCTAGGCTAGAAGTAGCGAAGCTCTAGTGGATTAATCACCCCAGAGATAGA
The DNA here is from genome assembly GCA_015680685.1 of Gnetum montanum. Classification (NCBI taxonomy): domain Eukaryota; kingdom Viridiplantae; phylum Streptophyta; class Gnetopsida; order Gnetales; family Gnetaceae; genus Gnetum; species Gnetum montanum. The sequence continues at coordinate 1,139,800 of MNCI01029903.1, read as the reverse complement.
ATATTTTTCCATGTGGCCGCAGTAGGAGTCCCCAAGTGAATGGTTCTTTATTCAAGCAGCTTTGTACCTGAACGCAAGTTGTGTACGGAAATAAAGACGAGCTTTGTGGATAAACCTTGCAATACATGGATAGGTTTTATTTAATGTTATTTATTACCTGTTGTTAGACATGAGTACGACTTGGTTACGAGCATTGACGAATGTGTACGGNTGCCTCAGTACGACTGCTTCAAGCATGTGCGTTACGTGTGGTAATCCCAGTAACGATTAGTGTTTGGTAGCCACAGTTTCACAGTTCAGGGTGTGTACGGTAAGTGGGAACGGATGCTGACACTAGTTAATTTAGACTTAGGACATTAGTTAGAATTAGTTAGTTTTCTCAACTCTTTGCTCTTAGCGTAGAAGACATAAAACCAAAAAAGACCAAAAAAATCATATACATCGGACTTACTTAACCATACACCGTGACAACAACATGTAAGTCTGGGAAGACAACGAATGATTAACCCCAAGTGTTCCATGGGGCGTTTAGGAATTTAGTCTGCGGAGTTCGACCGGATCGCGCGTGCTACGCTCGTTTCGCATGGTTGAGTGTAGGGGTACCTCGCCACTCATCATTTGTGGAATGTAATGATATTTAAATTGCTAAAAATAACTCAATTAAAATAAATCTCCACATATATTTAAAAGAATTTGAATATTATAGCCTTATAATTTAATTCACTTTGATTTCAAAACCATTCTTGTAGCTCCATTTTAATACTTCACAATTTTCTAAACTCATCATTTAAAAGAACCCTATTTTCAAATAGCATTATGACATACAATAATGTGAATAAACTTGTGTCACTTACAATTGTTTTTCATGTTGATCCTAGTGTGGGACACACTTGATCTTTCCCCAAAACTTGAAATATTATTTCCTTTTTCTTGAAAATCAATATGAATGCCATCAGAGCCCCAAAATGAAGGATTTACACTATGCAAGATTACCAGTATTTTGTGACTCAATACATAGTAATAGAATTTTAGCAATACACAAGAAAAGAGATAAGATAATAGAATTTTCATGATAAAACCCTTTAACATGGAAGGGAAACATCCATAGAAAAGCAGACATATTAGAGAGAATATTTATGGGAAAACCAGACTCTTCACTTCTTGTTTCTCAAAAATAGGTTATCAATTAATAGACATCATGGACAACAAAAAATTGTCAAAATCCCAAATGAAGATGACAATTAGTTTGCTACATCCAAAAATTGGGATGAGAATTATTATGCAAGTGTCTCAAATTCAAGGAATGACAATTAATCTATTGGTAGCTTAAATTTACAATGTGTCACAAAAATATGTCTAGAACCATAATTAAAGGCAAAAATTATAAGATGAAAAAGATATATCACTCTTCAATAGTTTCATCTTTGAAGAAAAAGCTATTTTTCTTTCTAGTACACGAAGTGTAACATCATCATTTGGAAACCTTTTGCCATCGTAGACACAAAGAAACAAGCACATGTAGAACTAGTGAGGTGTGGACTACCTTCTGTGGAATATCCTTCACATAAAAATCCACATGGACAAGATCTTCTTCAAGTGAATGAACACATGAAATACAAACAACTATATACACCATTTAGGAATGTGTAGCCATCCAGTGTCTTCACGTGGCAACAAATAACAAGAGACACAACAATAAAATATGATAGCACTAACTAAACACCAAAGAAGATAAAATTCCCATTTATTGTTAATTACAGATCTAGAAGAATAGCCATGGCCTAGCTCAAAAGCTTCAAATTTTAACAATACTTTACTCCTTGCAATGGTAGCTAATCCAAAGTGGCTAGCTTTGCCAAGGTTAGCATCATCATGAGGTGATCCTTCAATACAAGGTAGAGTTTTCTTTAAATGTTCAATTTTAACACAATGCCAACATCTTAGTTATCCTTTCTTTTGATTTCTACTAATGATTGAAGTTTCACAATAAGGCAAATTATTTTTGCTGCCTAAACATCTAAGATCTTTAGTGAATATAACATAACCTCACTCTCTACCTTTGCCTCAAAACCTTCCCCTTTAAATAGGCCCTCAGACCATAGAAATCATTAATAATTACAAGTTATCAAACTCCTAAATCAAGCATAATAAACAATCTACAGTTAGAATCCAAAATTAGGGATAATAATTATAATGTGAATGCTCCAAAATCAAGGATGACAATTACAACCTCATAGTGCAATGTATTTACAATTTGTTAGAAATAGATTTTAAGGGTTACAATTAAAGGCATAGCTGTTAGAAAACACCATTTTGTTGGGACAAGGCTAGAATGATGATGAAGAAGAATTAGAGGCATAACTATGGGAGTTAAGTAGAATAATAGACTTGGCTTCATTGCTCTCCCAAAAAAGTGGTAATCTTTAGCAACTATGACAAACTACATCATAGCCATCATTGGGTAGATACACCCAACAAAATAAAAAAAAATGGAACTTCCTAAGAGCTATGTTGACAATCCATATGTAGTAATATGCATCACTAGCCCATTGTAGGGTAGCAATGGCTAGCAATGTAACAAACCTATAAGAGTTAAGTGCACTACATGGTGAGCATTGATTATCTAAAAATTTTATTTAAAAATTAATATTTTTAAAGTGAAAAAACAAAGCTTTATATATAGCATGCGAGTAATGAAGGAGAAAAACATTATTAAGGTTTTANCTACATGATTTGGCTATTGTGTCCTTGTATCTTAAAATCTAGACTACACTTATTGCTAAGAAGTGATTACCTCAATTGGAAATTCATTCATTTATCAAAAATAAATTGGGAGTTTAGGCTATATGATTGAACCAATATTATTCATCTCTAGAAACATGAGTATCATGTGAAATGAGCAAAATAGATTGACAATGGTTCCTCCTTCAAATACCTTAAACATCTCCGTGTGTTATCTCTACAATACTTTTAAAAAAATTTAAAAAAATCTTCAAAACCTTGAACACACACATACATAATAGTTTTCGTATTTTTTTGAACAAGACAATAATCATCACATCCTATATGCATACAAGCTAGAAATGAGGTTCTGTACATTCTATATTCAGGACAGAATTCATAAATCAAATTGGGTGTATCTTGGTGGTTAACATAACATGTCACAGGTTCTTTCCCAATATGCTATGTTGAGATAAATACGAATTGAAACTCATCCAACAAATTGTAAGGGTGTCCACAAACAAACAGACTCTACTGTAAGGACATTCCAACCTAAAAATAATTATAAATTCAAAACCAAATCACCAAAAGAATTCTAAATTGATATATGTTGTAATGATTTTCAAAAATAAAATAAAATAAAAATTATTTTCCTTCTATCAAAGTTGAAGCTTGGGAAAAAAATTATTATTTGATTTGGTCAAGCAGAAAAATGAAGAATCAGAAAGTAAAATCGTCAGCAGACATCCCTTCTTTATTGAAGGAAAAGAAAAGTTCCTTCTGCAGTTTTTTTTATTTTAGAATAACAACCTTTATCCAATTTTCCATTGAACAGGAAACAGATTTCATTTTCCTGAATCCAAGAAACCAGCAACAACACTTTCTTCCTTTTTTTCTACAATTGCACAGATGTCACTCTATTTGGTTCTATATTTGTTTGCTATAAAGACAAACCCTTTTTAGTTATTCCATTTCCAGTAAAATGTAAAAGAAGAAAAGCTGAGCTTAAGGAATGACAATATTGAATTCAATTGTTATATTAGAGTAACAATTTGCAAGATTGCAACAAATGTTTCAAGGCTTTTGTAAGTTAAGGTGAGTGAAAAACTGAAAAGAGGAAAATCTATTTGTTATCATGCAACTTTTGGTTTTTTATTTTCCTGAAAAATTATCTTGGAGTTGAGGGAATTCTGTGATGATAGTTATTATTTAAAATAGCCAAACCTTCAACAGCTTTATAATCCAATTTCATTGTCTTTTTTTTTTTTCTTAAAGATTAGTCTTTTTTTTTTTGGTTTCGTAGAGATGTTTTGCGGGTGAAGATTTTTCTGTTTATCTTCTTCATACTCTTTAATCGTGGTTTTGAATGTATGTCCTGTTCTGCCAATGTACAATACACTCCATATCCATCTAATCATGGACTGATTCATAATCTTGATCGTGTATTCTGATGGTGGGAATAAGTCTCCATTGTTTTGTTTTTGTATAAAATTCATGCTCCCATTATGTTTGTAATTCATTCCCCAAAGTATAACTTAAAAAAAAAAAATCCACATAAACTTGTTTAAACACGTTTGCAGATTTAGATCATAGCTTGCCGATACATTGAAAAACCTGGATCAATTCTCCCATATTTTCCAACTAGCAGTACATCTGCTTAACTATGATATACAAATGCCACTAATTCCCCAATGCTGTTTTTCAAACAATAATGATCATATTCATGGAATAAAAGATACCTTAAATAAATGAAATTAATACAAAATGTTAAATCTCATTGTTATTAACGAGCTAAAAGGATAAATTTTTTAATGTTAAAATTTAAACATTAACTAGAGATCTACTGAAATTTGCGCTAACCTAATTTTTAAAATGCTACTTGATCTCCTTCAACAAATACCTAAAAATTTTAAATATAGCACTTATTTAGATATAATTTTGTTCTATCAAAAAGGTAATTCTTTAAGACATAGTATATAAAAAAGCATACCTTAGTAGCAATAGACTCAAGAATCATTTCAATAGTCATTCTGGAAGGAAAACCATATGGATTAAATATAATGTCTAGATGCATTCCTGCAACTGTTGAAAATGGCATGTCAATATTAGGTCATACTTGTGAGCAAATGCCTTTTTGTCCATGGTGACCGCTAAACTTGTCTCTAATTTGAGGATTTTGATGATGACGAACTCATATAGTAATATACAGAGTTTTTTGAAAAACATATTAATCAATATGTCAAAAATTTTGAACTAAAACGTAATGATAAGAAAAAAAAAATTTTATACTAGAAGATAACAATTTTTGTAGTCAACTAAATGATATTTTTGAAACTGTATCTCTAATAGCCATTAACATTTCATCTTGAAGAAACCATTTGCAAGTGTTATAAATCTAGTATGATTTGAAGCATCATGAAAAAAAATATCATTTATCACTTTTTCACATCATTAAGCATGTATAATTTTTAAGAATGATCAATCGAATCCAATTTTGAATCAACATAGGCAATGCTCAATGTTAGTTGTAGTCTACATGATTAATTGTAAATTTCTTAATCTCTTAATGCATGTACTCATGCTAATACATAAAATATAATGGAAATACACTACTTAAGCAATATCCTTAGTTTTTTGAATAAACTCAACCAAATCTAAAGGACCATCACCTAGAGGCTCAATACTCATCCCACCAATGCAAAGTCTTGAAAGGGTCAATCGATGAGCAAAAGCCTAACCTCTATTTGACTGGTTATGCCCAGACTCAAACCTAGGTCTTATAATTTGAGAAACGAGCACCTTAGCATGACTCTACATGATGGTCCTAAAACTAAACCAAATTTATTTTTTAAAAATACATATATTATAAAACCTATCTTTTTTATTCCATAAACTTCAAGTTTGCAAATGCAATTTACATTGCCATTTTAACAAGCCAATATTCATATTTTGCCTTAATTGTAACCCTTTTTAAAGTTAAATTGAGCACTAATGTTCATGATGGTCTTTTTTACTTGTTATCTTGATTTGTTCACCAACTACATTTCGTCTTAAAACACCATCATGAAGATTATATTCATAGTGAATTTGATTTCCATCCTTTGGTACATGCGGTGGTAAAGGCCTATGAGGTCTTATGATAATGAAATGAACACTTTTCGATGTTATCTTCTCATTGTTCCATGTGTTTGTACTTGTTGAGGCCAACCTCACCCATGCTAGGCATAGGGCCTTGTTTGAACCAATTCAATTTATAACCATAAAATATAAAACTTTAAAATTAAAAAATAGAACACCATGAGGTTGCACATGGCCATTGTCCACACGCTGGTGGGCTTCATTAGCCCGTTAAAAAATAGATTTTAAAAGAAGATAAATTAATATGGAACAAATCATGAGCAACAGGACATCACCCAACAGCTCAAGTGCTTGCATTCCCCGTGGTGTCGGTGGCTTGCAGTCTTCTTCCCACGGCTGCACACGAACCCAGCCTAGCTGCAACACGCAGACCCTGCCCCGCTGCTACACCCAGGACGACTTCTGCCTCGCACTAGATCTCGGTCCTCATTCGTAACTACTTCAGCAACAGCAGGACATACGAAATTTTACTTTTGAATTATTTATCATTTTGCAAATTGCACAAATTATTTTAAGTTTCCAATATTAAATCAAATTGAAGTATTTATATATTAAATTAAATCTAAGCTTTTATTTTGATATTTTGTTTACAATATTGTTATTA
>MNCI01029903.1:1014286-1122646 GCA_015680685.1 Gnetum montanum | reverse complement strand
AGGTTTATCATAAAGTTCATCTTTATTGTCATACACAAAGTGTGCTCAGGTACACAATGCTTGAATAAAGATCCGTTCACTCTATGACTCCTACTATGGGCACGCAGAAATAATTCTAACTCTAGAGGGAAAAAATAGCAAGAGTTTGGCTAAGGGACTAACTTCTAACTATCGAAACCAAGGGTGCCACCTCTTATTTATAGATAAGGAGATAGGTTGCGATATCGGGTATCCAATATTGCATGGTCGATCTGATATCACGGACGCGATATCATGATTCATCATACCCCCATGACTGAATAAAAACTTGTCCTCGAGTTCCTTACAAAATATTGGGAAGGTATGGGATTATTGATTGAATGAATATTGATGGTGGAGCGGGGTGACTAACTCAATGTGCCTAGTGAATGTATCAACAATACAATACATGACAGCATTAGTGTTCATGACCACAAAAGTGAACACTGTACATAAATGACATCTAGCCTTATTGGTAGCTGAAAGAGAAGAAGGAAGGAGAGAGAGAAAGAAAAGAATAAGACATGTTGCTACCAATGCCAATATTGCACCTATCGTTGTTCATCCATAGCCACACCACCAATCTTGCTCCTTTCATAAATGTTCTAGTTCCAGTCCATCTCGAGTGTTTCCTCCAGGCCTAATCCATTGTTGTATGATCGTCATTTGCACACACAACATAGTCACAAATGAGTGAGGGTAGGTAAATCACAATGTAGTTGATACCTTGCCTCGATGTAAAGTGCATTGGCTGAGTTGTGGTTATGGTAGATACTGATTCTGGAGTTTTTTTCACTAGTAACTACCTAAGGTGTAGGTGTTAGGAAAAAATGAAAAAATTGTGCTGGGGCCCCCATGATGAAGAGCGAACCTCCGGAAGTGATAGGATGGAAAAAGAGAAGGAATAAGAAAGATGAATAAAAAGTAACAATGACAACGCCAATAAGATGGATGTCATGGATGGGGATGAAACAAAAATTGTTGATTGCAGAAAATGTTTAAGGGAAAGAAGTTAACAAGTGCACAAAAAAGGGATGCTAGTGGATCCTCCCCAAAGTAGGCTCATGCCATTGATGCCCTTACAGACCTACATTCCAAAGAGTCCATAGGCTCTAGGAATGTCATTTGGACGCAAAAGTTAAAAACTTACCCACAAGAAATTACCAAGGAAAAAATGATGCATCAACCAAGATAAAAACTAATGATAAAATCGGCAACGAGGTGAGAAATGGAAAAGAAAGGTGGAGAGGAGAGAATGGAATGGAAACCCAAGAACAAGGTTGTGTAAAGTCCTTTGTGTGTTTCATGGTTAATGTGATCGAGTAGAACTCATTCCAAATCTAGACTCAACAATCCTCATTCAGTGATCTCACATCAACACATTTGACCAGCCCATCCCCTTGAAGTAACAAGAATGCCTCTATAAAAAGTCACCACCATTTCGAGGAGAGCGAGATGGAGAACTAGGAAGCGAGAAAGGGCCTTAGTTAGAGGAAACCTTTAGACATGGATAACATGTCTTTCCAGTGCCATAACCAGTGCATGTAGCCCAATTGCATTATTGTGTCTAAGGGGTGTGCTTTGAATTCTCATTGTTTTTTTTTTCGTGTGAGAACCACATCATGCAAAGACTTATTTTTATGAACTTAGCTTTCGATGTGTTGATGAATGGTCAGAATGGTGGAAAACCCAAAGAAAAAGCATCCAAGAACTTAAGAGAATAGCCAATACAAATGCATCGAATCCCCTTGAAGTCACACCCTTTTCATTCCTTGAGTCCTTCCTTACTTTGAGAAATACCCAGCCACCACTTCATTCATAGTTTTATTAGAGAAAAGGGACTGTACAGTTCTGAGCCAAGGGAGACCATAGGATTTTATGAATGTATGAACGACGTGGACTCATTGCCTATTAATCAAAAGAACCATACCTTAATATCGACATCATACTTCAAAGGTAAAATCCAAAAATTAGCAATCGATATAATATTATTCATACCACCATCATGAACACTTATTGGGTGATGAACAAAAAAGAATCACACAAAGAAATGGTAAAAATATGAACAATGATGTAAAAAAAACAAGAAAGATTAAAGAAATGTGCAAAACCAAGAATATGCAAAACAAAAAAGATGTAAAACAAAAATGTGTAAAACAAAAAAAATTAGAAAGAACTGAGGGCCTTTAATGATTAGCAAAGGTGGCCATCTCCCCCATGACTAAATTGGAAGGAGGAGATCTAAAATAATGAGCAAGGTTGCCCACTTACAAAGGTAGCATATGTTTTGGTTGTGTTAAACTGATGGAAGGGTTTTGTTTATTGCACATTGACTAATAGTCTCTTATCTGGGCTCTCAGGTTTATATATGGTCATGGCCCCTAAAGGAAAAGTTACATAGATAATGTAAGGTCCTTCCCACAATGTTTGAAATTTGGTACGTTGTGACACATGTGTGGGGTTCTAGTAGAGAATCTTATCTTCTGGCTAGTACTTAACTCTCCTAATTTTCAGGTCATGACGTTATTTATTAAATGCCTTGTGTAACTCCTTAGATGACAAGGCAGCTAGTCGGTTCTCATTTAGCAAGTTAAGAGTCATCAACCTTTGTTTTTGTGCTAGATTAAGGTCAAGGTTGAGGTCACATGCTGTGGCTAGTGTACGAAGCTTAGTTTGGATAGGGAGGTTGGAAGTTTTCCATACACTAACTCATAGGGAGAGTAGCCTATAGGGAGTTTCCATGTGGAGTAGTATGTCCAAAGAGCATCATTCAGTTTAGTGCTTTAGTCTTGCCTATACTTGCTAATGGTTCTGGTTAGTATCTTTGTAATCTCCCTGTTAGTGACCTTGGCTTGACCATTTTCTTGGGGGTGGTATGGTGTAGGAAATTTGTGCTCAAGCCCTAAGCGTTGCATTAACTTCTAAAAAGTTGCACCTATAAAGTGTGTACCATTATCAGAGATAAGTGCATGTAACACACCAAACCTATTGATGACTTATTGTTGAACAAATTGGGTAGCTGTACAAGATGTGCAATCTTTAATAGTAGTTGCTTTAGCCCATTTTGTTAAGTAGTCTATGACAACTATGATGTAAGCTTTTCCATTGGACATTGGTGTAATGGGTCCCATGAAATCAATCCCCCAAATGTTGAAGGTTTCTAACGGTTGAATCCATTGTTGTAGACCCTCCATTCTAGTAGTCATTCCCCCATCATGTTGATAGTGCTCACAAGATTGGACAAAGTGATGGGTGTCTTGGAACAAGGTAGGCCAGTAATACCCTGCAAATAGGATCTTAATAGTTGTTTGTCTCCTAGCATAATGAACCCCACAAGGGCCCTCATGAGCATCTTAGAGAACTCTTAGTTGATCTCTATCAGGAACACACCATTGAACCAAGCCATTAGGACATACTTTGTAAATTTGTTCATTGAGTTTCATAAAGTACTTGGCTCTATGAATAGACTGTTGTTTCTTCTTAAGGTCTAACTCTTGTGGTGTTTTTTGGGTAAGGAGATAGGTCAAAATGGTATTGTACTAGTTTGTCTCTGTGGGTGATTGGTCATTCACTACACCGACAAAGAGAAACTCATTAGGGAAGTGATTAGACATAGGATACTCATCCTCTTTGCTATCCTAGCGCAACTGAGATAAATGATCAGCAATTACGCTCTTGGTGCCTTTACGATCGATCATTGTTAGATTGAACTCTTGTAGGATTACTAGCCATCCTATAATACGGGGGCTTACCATTTCCTTATTCATGAGGAACCGGATTTCACTATGATCTGTGTGTATAAATACTTTGTACCCCAATACATAGTGCCTAAATTTTTCTAGCGCAAACACTATAGCCATTAATTATTTTTCTATAGTAGTGTAGTTAAGTTGTACATCAGCTATACTTCTACTTGCACAGTGGATGTAATAAGGGCATTTTTGATCATCTAACTATGTAAGTATGGCTCCTAAGGCATAGTTGGATGCATCAGTCATGACATGGAATGGTCTGGACCAATCAGGAGCTTGTAGAATGGGTGTTTCTACCAGCTTCTGCTTCAAAGTTTGGAAGGATAGTTCACATTCCCTGGTCCACTCGAAGGGTACATCCTTTTTCATTAACTCTACCAATGGTTTGGCAACCTTTGAAAAGTTCTCTATGAATCTCCTATAGTAGCTAGTGTGTCCAATGAATGATCGAATGTATTTGATAGTTTCTAGTTGGCGAGTGATTCCTTGGATGACTTTAATTTTTCTAAGGTCTATCTCTATCCTTGCATGTAAAATTTTATGCCCAATTACTACTCCTTCTTGGACCATTAAATGGATTTTTTGCCAGTTGTGCCTTAGATTAGTGTCTACACATCTTTTCAGCACTTGCTCCAATCGGTCTAAGGCTTGATCAAAACTTGCTCCATAGGTGGAGAAGTTATTCATAAAGACTTCCATACCATTTCCTATCTGCTGCTAGAATATGCTTAGAACTAAGCGTTGAAACATGGCAGGGGCATTACACAAGCCAAACAACATTTGTTTGTATGCAAACATTCCTCAAGGACTAGTGAACATAGTTTTGGCTTGGTCTTTTGGGGCTATTTATATTTGGTTGTATTTGCTATATCCATCTAGAAAACTATAATAGTGATGCCCTGCGATTGTGTTTAAGACTTGGTCAACGAATGGCAACAGAAAGTGATCCTTGAATGTTGCCATGTTTAGTAGCCTAAAATCTATAGACACCTCCCATTTGCCTCCCTTTTTAGGCACGATTACCAAGGGGCTAACCCATTTGCTATCAGCAATGGGGTATATGAACCTAGACTTTAGAAGTTGTTCGATTTCTTCTTTTACTACTTGCTTCAACTTTGGGTTCAATCGTCTCTGTAGTTGTTTTCAAGGCTTCATGGAGGAGTTAGTGTAAATCTTGTGTTGGTATATCCTAGGATCTATTCCAGTTTATTCTAAATATGACCAGGTGAAGGATTTTGACCACTTATCTATTACCTTGAGTAGACTTTCTTTTTATTGTGGAGCAAGTCTCGCATTGATGATTACCAATTTTCAATTCTTAAGGAACGTGTATTCCATACTAGTGGGCAATGGTTTTAGCTCCAGGGGCTCTTGTTTAAATTTCTTGGGAACTTCCAACTTCCCCTAGTTGATGTTTTCTAAGTTAGGACTGGGAAGTTGGCGGTGGACTTGCTCTAATGCATCAATGCTATCCATGTAAGCACAAGTCAAACCCTCAGTCAGTTCCATGCATATAAGTGAGCTACTTTCTTAATCAGCTATCAGCCATTGGATGGCTTCTTTTCGTGTGGTTGCTGCATACAAGCACCTTTGTATGTTGATCATTTGTCCACCCTGTTTGCATGTAGGCAATGTTAAACTTTGCACAACCCATGATCTCTGCATGTAGTTGCACCCTGTGTCATTGTATGCAATGCATAGAACCTTCTTCTTCTTGATCTTTTCAAAAGTGTTTATCTTAGATATTTCTAGGGAAAGATTGTAGATTCCTAGGTTTGCATTGATAGTTCTTAGCCATGCCCTTCCCATTATGATTGGGAAGTCCCGCTTACTGTTATTCACTTGGATCACTAGGAAGTCAGCTGGATACGACCACCTACAAATAGTGGTAACAATGTCCTCCACTAATCCCAAGGGGATAGTGATGGACTGGTTGACTAACTCTAAATAGAAATTTCTCTTTTTCAATGGGGGTAGGTTCCAGGCCTTATACATTTCTTGGGATATTAGGTTGAAATCAGAACCCAAGTCCAAAGGAGCTTTGCATGGATCATTCCTAGTGATTTGTAGATAGATTAGGGGACTCCCAGGATTAGAGAATTTCTTGGGGAGATGGCCAGCTTTGATCTAATCAGTAATGACATGTGTTAACATGACCGTATGCATTGAATGCGATGTTAAGTTTGAAGGGGGCTCCGAAGCTTTAGTTGATACAAAGGCATCCAAATACTCAGCCACTTGAGGTTGCAAAGGCTTGATTGGACTACTGGTTTTGAAGAAAGATCTTTTCTTCATACGGTTGTCAAAAACAATAGTAGGTTGAGGATTAACAACCCTTGTGGCATTGCGTTGCTGTGGTTGAGTAGGGAGTTCACCTTGCATTGCTGGAGTAGGTGGTAATGGAGCTATTGGTGGGAGAGATGTGGTCAGATTGAAAGGATGGTATATTTGTGGAATTTCACCCCTAGGAGAGGGAGTCCTATAGTACTCATGAGCTTGGTAGTGATATTGGGATGTAATGTGACCAACAGAGTCATGTGGAGAGATTGGATGTTGCATGCAATATCCATATGGGTTAGGCTACTGGTAAGGATATTGTTGCCTTGGCAATGGCATTCCCCATGATTGTGGTTGTTGCCATTGTTGATGTTGCTTAATTGGTTGTAGTGGAGTTACACTTGGATAATATGTTAAAGGTTGGTGGAATTGCCTTGGGTTACCTTAGGGATAAGGTAACTATTGGGATGTTTGCCATTTCTTTAAATGTGGATTAAATGCATACACCCTAGACTCCTGTAAATGTGAGATTATAGGGCAACATCCCTTAGGATGGTCATACTGCAAGATCTCACACCCACTATCATCATCTGTATTTGAGTCCACAACCTCTTCAATAATAGCAACTTTACCCTTACCCTTGTTATGTGCATTTTCTGCTTCTCTCTTTTTCCTTTTGTCACGATCACTACCTCGCTCCCTAGACTCCTCTACTACTTTGAGAACAGTTTGAAACCTACTATCCAGGGAGTTCCACATTTGGTCTACCTTTGTCGATACTTCTGATGCTAATGTTTGAATAGGAAAGGTTTACCTATTCACCATCTCTTCGAGTGGTGACTCTTCCGCATCCTCACAAAATCTTACTCCCTTCTTTCAAAGGGAAGGATATTGATTGTATTCTTCCACATTCCTTTTTTTTGTAGCTCACCTTCTTCCTTGGCTACTTGCTCCAGTAGCTTATGAATTTGATGGGGCCTAAGCTCAGATAACCTTCGTTGGGCATAAGTCCCAAGGGTTCTTCTCGTTTCATGCCTAAGCCCATCTGCGAGATGGTGTAGTTGATCCCACTACGAATAACCATGGCTAGGACAATGATGTAAAAGTGCATAATAGCGGCCCATGGTAGCATCCAAGGGTTCATAACCTTCTTGTTTCTATCCTTGGATTTTCTTTTGTAAGTTAGACACCCAGGAGTACGTTTGGTACTTATCGTTGAACAATTCTAACATTGTACTCCACCTACAAATGGATTCTGGTTCTAAGGACTAGTACTAGCTTTTAGCGTCTTTTATTAGTATCCGTGGGAACAACTTAAGTTTTTGCCACTTGTTTTCTATGTTTTGCAAGGCATACACATCGTGAAATTCTTGTAAGTGATTTTGAGGATCAGCATTATATCCCCCTTCAAATCGTCGGATGTTATTCATGTCTAACCTCTTGATCCTACTATCTTTTTTGTGCCTTGTTGGAACTCTCATAGCCTCAGTAATATCTAGCATGCTTCATGTGGTGAGTAGGGGTTCATCTTGATCATCTCTTTTGTAGCATTTAATGTGCCTACGTGGTTCCCTACTCTCCCTTCTTCTATGGCGTGATTCCCTAGGATGCCCTCGTCCTCTATTTTGGGTGTCTTGTTTGTGACTTCCACTTTGTTTGCCCTTATTCTCACGATCTTTTTCTCTATGGCTACGTCTGGACACAGAAGGAGAGAATGAAGGAGATGAAGAAGATGAAGAAGAAGGAGAACCACCCCCATGACAGTGTCTACTACCTTCTCTTCGATGGTCTCTACCTCGATTGTGATTGCGATTTGAATGCCCACCTTTGTCATGGGTCTTTGTTCCTTTTTCAGACACTTTGTATCCATTGGTATCAGCACCTCGGTTGTGAATAGTAGAATGAAGGTTCTAATACACAACCCCTTGGCCAAAGTCAAGGGGAGGAACATCGTTATGTGGGTGACTACTTAAGGCAGGTTCATCACCCTCAATTTCACTTAAAACATGTGGTGCATCCTTAGATCATTTTCCCTTCAAGGACTTATGGTGTCTCTCCTATTGCAAATCCCTTTGACATTGCGCTTCTATGGGACGATAGTCTCTCAAATTGTAGTCCTGCGCAATGTACTTTGCGTGTAAGTGTTACATGCCTATTTGTGTAAGAGCACGAAGAAGCATACTTGGGAATGAATGGTTAGGAGGTAACACTATGTTACCTTCTAAGTCATGCCAATGCAGCTATTCGTCTTGGTGGAGAATAAAGGTGAAGTCAGGTACATATTCATCGGGATGAACATATACCACATCAAATTGTTAAGAAATTGGTGGATCAATGTCATGTATGTCTTGTCGCCGATTGCTTCTTGTGTTAGTCCTAGGTAGTGAAGTGCTTTTGTGTGAAGAAGAAGACATTTTGTCTTGTTCAGTGTGCAATGTACTATTATCTTTTTCTTAATCAACCCTAAGGGTTCATTCCAACAATGTGAATGATTTTCTAAGTTCTACTTAGTGCACAAACAACTAAGTCCCCAACAATAGCGCCAATGATGAGTGACGAGGTACCCCTACACTCAACCATACGAATACGAGCATTTCACGCAAGATTCGATCGAATTCCAAGGACTAAGTGCCTATGCACCTGCATGGAATAACAACGGGTTGATTCATCGTTGTCTTCCCAAACTTACTTTTATGTCACAGTTGTATGATTAAGTAAGCTTGAGGCATATGATTTTTATGGCTTTTATGTGTTTTATATCCTACATCAATAAGGAGGAGAGAGAGGAATAACTAAGTAACTAATCTAATTTAACTATTCATTAACTAAGTGCTAAGTACACCTAACACCAGTATCTATTCCCACTTTCCGTACACATCCTGAACCACTGCAACACTGCTGGGATTACCAAACGCTAATCATTACTGGGTTACCAAGCGCTACATGCATGCTCGAAGTGGTCGGACTAAGTGTATTTAACTAAGAGAGCTATAAGGTAAGATAAATAATTAATTAACAAGGAAAACATTAAATAATAATTAATAATAATTAATCTATTCTGTATGTTGCAAGGTTTAGCATAAAGTTCATCTTTATTGCTGTACACAAAGTGTGCTCAAGTACACAATGCTCGAATAAAGATCCGTTCACTCTATGACTCCTACTGCAGGCACAGAAAAATAATTCTAACTCTAGAGGGAAAAAATGGCAAGATTTTGGCTAAGGGACTAACTTCTAACTATCGGAACCAAGGGCACCAGCTCTTATTTATAGAAAAGAAGACGGGCCATGATATCGGGTATTCGATATCGCATGGTCGATTCGATATCGCGTACGTGATATTACGGTTCATCAACTAAGAAAAAAGACTCTGAGAGTAGTATAGACCAACCAAAAGTCCAACAACCATCCACCGACAAAGTGTATCCATTATCAAGGAAGGAGCGAAGAGCTTTGCGAGCAAATCTTTGGAGCATTCGGATCATGAAGCTAACTACAGGACACACTCTGTTGGCTCCACCAAACTCCAAGCATCTTTCATGCAACATTTTGTACATCATAAGCACATAAAATTGTGCTCATTTGAACTTTTTCTTATAACAATTTATTATTTAATAAAATATTGTAGTTCATTTATGTATTTCAAGTTTATTTTTGGTGTTTTCTCTAGCATTAGATCTATATTTTCATCAAATTTATCTTACATCCATTTACAAATTTTAAGTCTCTAGGTGATTAGCAAGATTGTCTAGAGTGGTTTTGGATCCCTTTCTCGAGGCCTATTGGATCTAAGGTTAAACTATTTCATCAAAAATCTTTGATTTTCCAGTGTTGAATTTTTCTAGTGCAACATTGGTAACCTAGTAACCTTAATACGAGTTCAAGATGTGTATGGAAAATGGACACAAATACTTATTTTAGGATAGTTAGCCTTAGAACCATTAGGTAGCTAGAGTAGTTAATTTACCAACCATTTTTCTTTACTTCAATACTTAGAATAAACATATAAATAAATATCACATGTCTTGGCTCACACTTAACCATACATAAGAACCTACACAAGTGAGAGCTAAAAACACAATGATCACATTTTCCTAAATCACCATCTTTGTCTATAGTTACACTTAGGAGCTAAGTCCATGGAATTCGACTGAAACACTAGTGCACACTTGTGATTTGTATGGTTGGGCAAAGAGATTGCTTGCTACTCATCATTGGAATTATTGTCGAGGATTTGGTTTAGTTGAGTGCACTAAGTAGAAAAGATAGTGATATCATATAAATACATTGTAAAGATCGTTCAATGATAAAACATTAAGGAAGTAATAATAAAGCATTATTTTTTAAATAAGAACTAACATGGCTTCTTCTCACAGGGATGACTTTCCACCACCATTTATAGGTGGAATTAATCAAAGAAAGGAGGTCTAAAAGATGTAGATGTCCCAACAATTCAATGTTGTTTACACCCATCCAGATCCTTACACTCCAAATTTCACCTTTATCCTACATCAAGATGAGTAGCTACGGTGGAGAGATATGGAAATAAATATCATGTTGCATCCTAACCAAACTATTCTTATAATGTTAATGAACAGTCTGATCGAGTTGGACATCACTAGACTTAATGTAGAGTATGAGGTCCAAGACCACCTTTATTGGGATTATTATCCCATAAATGTGAAATAGAAGAAGGATCAATAGATGGAAGCATGATATGAGGCTTCAAAAGGAAAGAGGTTTCCTACTAAGTTATTCTTGTAGTAGCACAAAGAAAGTAATGAATTATTTTCAGGCTAGTCCCAATACATAGATTCTTTCCTTTTCTTTGATAAGGACACCCTTAACCAAAGGTTGCCATTTATCTAGAGGCAAAGATAACAACAAGCATAAAGAGAAAGACAAACAAGATGATTGGGGTAGGGACCAAAGAAGAGGAGGTAGCATGCATCTTTTCAATGTTGATTCTCCATCTTCTTCATCCTCATCGTTTTCCTCCTCCAACTTTAATAAAAGAAGTAGAGGTCGAGATTGAAGAAAAAATAATCATGTTCAGGATGAAGATGAATGGTGGAAGAGTGCTAATCATAGATCCTGTTGGGATGATCAATAATAGGGGCAAGGATAGCAACAAAGGGAAGAGAATTACAAATAAAGAAGGCATAGTAGGATTCATCATAGGCATCATGACCATGAAAGAGGCCATTGAGATCATTATGACTATGATGAACCTTTAATCACTACCTATAATATGTTAAATATTTCAAAGGAAATTAGAATTGCAACTAGGCACTTGAAAGATAATTGCATCAAGAGGTTGGATATGAACAATATCATTAGATTTTAGGGGGCATAAAACTCAAATTCACAAAACCATCTACAAGACTTTCATGATGCTTGTGTCTTACGAAACATCAAAAATTATTGGTAAAAGCTAAAACTATTCCTAAGGATACTCATTAAAGAAGCTAAAAATTGGTACTAGTCTTTAGAATCAGAATCTATCTATTGATGGAGTATGATGCTGAAGCTATTCAACAACAAGTATCAAAATTACTCTAGAGTGTTGAACTTGTGAAGGAAAATCCAAGGATGGAAACAGGGTAATCATAATCCTTGTATGCAGCATTGGGTAGGTACTATTCTCTTCTACACTAAATCCAAGCCATCAATACTCCCAACGAGATCAGTTTCTCCATATCATAGATGGGCTTAAGAATGAAATGAGGAAAACTCCTGGGATCTATGCCCAAGGGATAATTTTTGAGTTAAGGGTCCATCAAATTCAAAGGCTAATTGATCATGTGGCCAAAGAAAAAGCTGAGATTAAGAAACATGAAAATGCATAGGAGTATAATAGAGACCCCTCCATTCAGAAAAGGGAGATGTGTTTCTGTGATAATGAGGAGAAGGCATTGCTTGATGATGTGGTGGAGAGGAAAACCTTGTCAATCAAAAAATCCATCATTTAAATATTAGTTAAGTTAGAAAAGATGTGGTACACCTTGGATGAGAAGTTCCAAATAGCTTTAAAGATTGTAGAAGAATCAAGAGACCAAGTGGATGGTGGTCATGAAAGAAGAAAGGAAAATGATGCAGAATAGGGATATTATAAAAATAAGGGTAAAGCTAAAATAGTAGAGGAGGTTGTATATTTTGAAATAGATGATGATAGTTGTGAAATTTTCTAGTATGAACATCTTAAGGGACGTTGTCCAGTGTTGTTACATCTACAAGAATCTAGGATGTACACTTAAAATTTTAGATTGGAAAAGTGACAAACACCTAGGAAATTACCTTATCTACAAGGCAACTACAAGTGGTAATTCCACCAAAAAATGTACTATATAAGTGGAACACCTCCTCAACCTCAAGAGTAGTATCAATAATGGAAACATCCACAATTGTGGAAGATTCCAGCACCACAATAGCAATATCCTTATCGATAACTAGATCCTTATGACTACTATGTGTAACAACCTATATCCCCATATGACTCCCCTAGTCATGCTTCCTTCCTATACCACTACTACCCTTTGGAATATTATAGAGCACCTTCTCCATGAGGGAAGTCTCCTTTTTCCTTTTATTCTTCTCAACACCCATCAACTACTACATCACATCCAACAACAACTTTTTCACCTGTTCTATTCATGTAGGGAAAAATTTCTATGTACCCACAACAAAGAAATGCCATAAGGGTAGTGAACCTATAGTTAGATATCCATCTGATTGGTGTTGAATCCAACCCTTGTAAGAGGTCATTCTTTAGAACCAACAGTTCCACAAAATCCTCACAAGCACCTATGGCTACCAACCTTTCTACTTCTACCTCTGAAATTTCTATCAAGTGAGCTTCAAACCAAAAATCTCCCCAAATCCACACTATCATGTTGATCCATATGATCACATATTAGATTAAGATTGGTCACGTTCCTAAGAAGAGATCTGATCCTAGGATTCCTCTCATCTACTTACAAATTACAAAAAATGAATTGTGCAAGGCTCTTTTTGATTCAAATTCTAGAGTCAAGTTGATTTCCCAAGAAATGTACAAGGCTTGGAATCTAACTCCTTTGAAAAAGAGAAACATCAAATTAGAGGTGGTAGATGAGTCCATCACCATCCCTTTGGGACTAGTGGAGGACATTGTGACCATCGTCTATGGGTGGTCCTATCCAATTGATTTCCTAGTGATCCTTTTGGAGAATTGCAAGGGGGACTTTCCTATCATTATGGGAAGGGCATGGTCAAGAAAAATTAATACTAGAATAGGGATTCAAGACCTTTCCTTGGAAATTTCCAAGGAAAATGAATTTGGCAATGTAGAGAAGAAGAGAGTTCCATGCATCACATATAGTAACATAGGCTGCAATTGTGTGTAGAAATTATGGACCATCAAAGACACATCACTTCAAGCATGCAATCAGTGTGCAAAAAAAATAGTGATTCAAAGGTCTTGTATGTAGTAGTCACAAAACAAGAAGGTACCTAGTCATTGATAAAAGATGATGAAATTAAATTAAACATATGCATGGAACCAACTAAGAGCCTTTCTAGTACCTACTTGAAAGCATGGATAAAATGGAGGAACTCCATCATCAACTCTCCAATGCACAAACTGAAATGGATTAGGGAGACTTGGCAATTCTTGATAACTTCAAGAAAAATCCCCTTGAGTTAAAGGCTCTATTGACAGGCATGGAATATTCTTTTCCTAATAATGACAAGCTAGTGATAATCAATGCTAGACTTCCTCCTGAATAGAAGAAGAAATTGTTGAAAGTGGATAACAAATGGCCAAAAACCTTTGCTTTTTCATATCATGAGCTTGCAGGAATAGATCCTTAGATATGCTAGTACTAGATCTACACAGACTTCTCCATAAAGCCAGAGAGGCAATTGCAACAATGATTGAATCCTAAACTTAAGCAGATTATCAAAGAGGATATTGAGTAACTCCTCAAAGCTAGGTTCATCTACCCAATTGTAGATAGCAAGTGGGTTATCAAACTCATTGTTTTTCTAAAGAAAGGAGGAAAGTGAAGGGTTTGTATAGAATTTTGACTGTTGAGCATGGTGACATACAAAGACCATTTTTTATTTCCATTTGTGGACTACGTGTTGGATTGTATCGCATGGCATTGTTATTAAAACTTTCTAGATGATTATAGTGGATATAATTAAATCCAAATAACACTAGAGGACTAGAAAAAGACTATATTCACAAGTCCTTTTGTGACTTTTGCATACAGGAAGATGCCCTTTGACCTATGCAGTGCTCCTACTACATTTCAATGGTTGGTGTTCAACATCTTTCAACAACAAATTGGTAGTAGGATAGAAGTCTTCATGGATGATGTCTCTACCTATGGGAATAGCTTTGAGCAAGCCTTGAACCACGTTAAGCAAGTACTTCAGAGATGTGTGAAGACCAATTTGAGGCTCAATTCGTAAAAAAGACATTTAATGGTCCAAGTAGTTATTATCTTGGAGCATAGAATGTCCAACAAAGGGATCAAGGTAGACCTGGAAAAGGTATGGATCATCCAAGGAGTAACTAGGAAACCTAAAATAATGAAAGATGTAAGGTCATTCCTTGGCCATACAAGTTATTATAAGTGATTCATTGAACACTTCTTGAAAATCACCAAACCATTGGTAAAGCTAACAAAAAAGGATGCATCATTCATTTGGACCAAAGAATGTGAGAGTGCATTCTAATAATTAAAATGAAAACTTGTAGAAACTCCAATTCTATGGGTACTGGATTGGTCTAGGCCATTTCACATCATGACCGATGCATCTAGTTATGCTTTGGGGGTCATGCTTACATAATTGGACAATTAAAAACATATCTACTATATTCATTGTGCAAGATGAAGCATTGTGGGTGCACAAATAAACTACACCACCACCGAAAAGGAGCTCATGGTAGTGGTTTATGCCTTAGAAAAATTTAGGCACTCTATGTTTGAATACTAAGTTTTTGTACACATTGACCATAGTGCTGTATGGTTCCTCATGAATAAGCCAATGGTGAGCCCTCATGTCATATGGTGGCTATGATTCTTCAAGAATTTGATCTTATAATAATTGATAGAAAGGGGACTAAGAATGTGGTTGTTGAAAATTTATCTCGATTATGATGGTACAAAAAAGAGGATGAAGGACCATTATCTAATCAAATTCCCAATGAACTCCTCTTTACTGGTGCTGTTGTTGTTTAAAATCCCAAAGATTGCAATTGGTACGATCACATCCTCTTCTACCTACTCACCCAGGAGATGTCGTGTGAATGGGATAGTAAGAAGAAATAATAGTTTCTTGATTAGGCCAAACACTTCATGGAAATCAAGAACAACCTCTATAAGAGTTATGTCGATGACCTAGTACAATGCGTGTACTTGATGTAGATCAACTTCGAGTCCTCTACGATGCTCATGAAGGCCCTTGTGGAGGCCATTACATTGGGAGGAGGATGACCATTAAAATCCTCATGGCAAGGTATTATTTCCAAATGATCTTTAGGGATTCTTATAATGTCTTATATTCATGTGACAAATACCAAAGAGATGGAGGGATGACAACATGAATGGAAGGGCCCCAACAGTGGATTCAACCATTGGAGCCTTTCAATCTTGGGGATATTGACTTTATAGGACCTATCAACCCCATGTCCAACCAAAAGGTGTACATAATAATCATTATTAACTATTGTATGAAATGGGCTAAAGCCATTGTCATCACCAACTATTCATCCTCTAGAATGGCATGGTTTGTACAACAAAATGTGGTAAACAAGTTTAGTGTGCCATGGGCATTGATTTATGATAATGGAACACATTTTATAGGTGCCACTTTTCAAAAAATTATGAAATGCTTAGGGGTTAAGTATAAACTTACAACTTCATACCACCCCAAGCCAATAGTCAAGTAGAGGTTCTTAATAGAGAAATAGAAAATGTAATAACATGCATAGTTAGTAAGTATAGGAAGGATTGGAGCACCAAACTCAATGATGCTCTTTGAGCTTATCATTTAACATGGAAACTTCTTATCAATTATTCTTCCTATGAGTTAGTGTACAAGAAACTCCCAGCTCTTCCTATCCAAGTAGAGCTTCATACACTTTCAACAATTTGTGAACTTGACCTCGATTTAAGTTTAGCCCAAAGAGAAAGATTAATGAACTTAAATGCACTAGATAAAAATCAATTGGTGGTCCTGTCTTTAAATGAAGTTTACAAGGCACATGATAAGAAATTCCATGACCTAAAAATAAGAAATATTAAGTTTCAACTAAGAGATAAGGTTCTCTATTAGAACCCCATGCACATACCTCAATGTACAAAATTTCAAATGCTATGGAAGGGACCTTATATGATACATGCAACTTTTTCATTAGGGGTCATGATGATTTACCATCCTACTAGCCTAAAAAAATGATTATTGGTCAACACACAATTAGTTAAACCTTTTCTGGAGTCAAGGATAACTAGTGGTAACAACACCTCAACTAATGGCCAAACATGTTCCATCTTTCAGATCTCCTTCTTCCAACTCAGTCATAGGGGAGATGGCCATCCATGCTAATATTTTGAAATGGCTTTTTGGTTTTTCAAATATTTTATTTTACACCATTTTTCATATGTTTTTAATTTTCTTGAATATTTTGCAATTTATTTTATATATTTTTCCCTTTTTTAGATTTTCTTACATGTGTTTTCTTCTTTATTGCCATTAGGACTTTGGTTCTTGATACAACTGCTAATTTTTTGAAGTTTAATTGAACTATTTTGGCTGAATTGATTTCTTAATGATTAAATTTCATCTTTGAATTATGAAATTGATTAATTAAACATTGATATTATTATGGTATCATGTAGTGAAATCACATCATCCACCCATTCCACTCAACTTCATTATGTTCTTTAGTCTTGGAAGCATGAGGTCCTTTCTTAATAACAACTTATAAAGAATCTATGAGATTGGTACTTAAGAAACTTGGAATGAATTAAGTGGAATTGTTAAGGATGTGGCTTCAATGGGACTTGTCACCTTTTGTACCTGCCTACCTTCTTAAGTTTTATGAGTATTCTCATCAATTTTCTCACTATTTCTAATGTTTCTCATTAATAGGAAGATTGTCTTTTGATAGTGTGGTTTCCATTGAAAAAAAATGGGAATTCAAAGAACATTCCTTAGATGAAATAATGAGCTACAAGCACAAGTTAGGGGGATGGAAAGACATGTTACCCATGCTTGAAAGCATCCCTCTAACTAAGGCCCTTCCTAACTTTTTGCTTCTCTTTTCTTATCTCTTTGGAATTGTGGGTGGTCTTTGGGAGCGTTCATGACTCTTAGGGGTTGAACCATCTAAATGTGCAAATGAAAAGTCACTAGAAGTAGATGGACTTGGTTTCAAATAAGGATGGGACAATATCAAGTTACATTAACCACATAATCCATAAGGATTTCATGTGACTGGGATGTGAGACTTCATTACCACATACACACACTCTCTCATTGTTCAAACTTGTGCCATCTACCACCTCACTACCTCATATCATGGTTAATTAATGTGTCTATTTTGATATGTCCTAATTCTTTGATGATTTCTTATGTGGATTTAAATTTTAACAATTCATGGTTATTAATAATCCTTGGTGCCTAAAAACTCCTTTGTATGAGGTTATGTAAGGGCATTAAGGGCATAAGCCTGCTATGAGGAGGATCCACTTACATAACCCTTGGTTTGGTTTTGTTAAACTTCTTATTCCTTAGTTATTTTGCATTGAATTCTATCATTTCCTAAAAGAAACATTCAATTTTTTACTTGGCAATATCAGTTTCTCCAAATATCCTTTTCAAAATAAATTTCAAGCCATCTTCCATGATTTGTCATTATTTTAAGCTTCTTTAGCTTCCTTTGAACTCCAATCTCACCTTGAAACTATTCCCTAGTACTTAGTTATTTAATTGTGAAAATTGTCTCAAACGGTCACATCAATGCATCCTTATCGACACAGCTTGATGCATCAATGCATACCCATCAACTCATTAATAAAAACTTATAAATATGCACCAACATGTAGCTAATTTTTTACATTTTCTTCATAATGTGAGGGGAGTTTTTGCAATTTTCAAAGTCCAGAGAACCTTTCAAGCATCATAACTTTTAAATCACTGATTTGATTAATCTTATTTTTCAACCCTCTAGTTATTGGAGGTAAGGTTTATGTTGTGGGGGCTACAAACCTATGGTTTATGACAGAAAAGTTTTCAAAACTTTTTCTAACTACCTAGGTTTAATTATTAAAATAATATTAAAATTTCAATCTATGCCAAGTTAAACCTCATAAACAAAATCTGGTGGGTAATGAATAAAATAATAAGAAAATAATTAGTCTACCATAATCACAAACTAACTTAAGTGTAACTTAATCAAAAGAGAAAGATATCAAAAAGCACCAAGGGTTACACATTAATTGTTAATCCTTAGTTAAGTTTGTGATCATAGATGGCACCAAAGAGGGGAGTGCCAATAGGAGGACCATCACAACCCAATTGTAGGGATCTCCCATAAGGCCCATTATCTCATCTAGTGGAGAATGGTACATGGGGGAGACATACCTAGTTTGGAGCACTTGCCAAGTAGACGTCACAATCAAAGTTAAGGATATAACCATCTCCTATTTGGTTGAGGCCATTGTGGAGGCCCTTGGCTTGCCCAATATGATGGGAACATTGGTGAACATCTCTACCCAGGCAGATCCCAAAGTAAAGAAATAATGAATCCAACATTGCTATGGGGTGGACCACAAGAAATATAGCATGCTTATTAAGGAAAAGCATACATACTTCAAAATAACAACCTATCACGTAAATCCCATGATGAGGCTTAACAAGGTTACAACCTTCTCTACCTATGTGTACGTCACTCTAAGTAGTAAATTCCCCATCAACCTCCCTTAATTGATCTACCTTGAAATTAAGAAGCACTTTAAAGAATATAAGTGAGGAGAGAAGACACTCCCCTTCCCATGGCTTATCAAAAAACTTTGTTAAAGAGGAGGCATATCATGTTATGCCAATGATATGCTTCACCATGCTTCTACCACATCTTGGGAGAAAATGATAAAAGATAAGGTAGTCATAAGGCTAATGGAAGAGAAGCAGCCACCACCACCACCTACCAGAGAGACCACACTAAAAGCCTATGCAACTACTGAAAGAATCAGAAAAATTTTCAAGTAGTTGCTGCAATAACAAAAGGGTGAGGTAAGTGGTAGAGAGCCATCGGTCTACCATTCCAGCATTGAGCCATCTCAATGAATTTACCCAAATTATTAGCTAGCTAGAGAAGACAATTCCATTGTTCACTACACAAGAACACAATTTCCTACAAGAACAAATCCAAGAACTCAAGAAGTTACAATGTCCATCCCTAGATAATAAGATTTTTCTAAGATCTTTGGAAATGTCATGACTTTCTTAGTATGCTTGGAGGAAGGCGATGGGATGATTGTCCTAGTGATGCAACACCATGGATAGGAGACAATGGCAGAAGTGATGGCTGATAGAATGGTCGAGTCCTTGAATGCTCCTACAACAATCATGCCAGACATTGCTGCCTTGAAAGATGTGCAAGCTTCCATAGGAGCAGGAAGTGGTCAGCTAAGTGTAGCCTAACACAAGGATGTATTAGCTTGACTAGTGGGAATTGGACAATTGCTTTAGTAGATCTTTGATCTCCTAGATGAGATTACAACAACCTAGATAGAGCTATTAGAGATGAAGAGCAATTTAATCATCATCAATGCCTAGCTATAGGCAACCACTACTGAAAATCATTGGTTAGCCACCAAAGTTATGGAGTTATGGGCCCATCTCTCTAACCCTATCATTCTCAACCAAGATCTCAAAAGAGATGAAGCTTTCCAACAACTTCAAAAAAGATTAAGAAAGGCTAAGAATGCAAAGGAGATGGTGGTATTTGACATCATCTTATTGAATGCATTAGCCTTCAATATCGATAAGGACTTGGCTCAAGTCCACAAGGAAAACTTGGTCCTCACCAAGAATATTCACTACTTGTAGAATATCAAGGAGAAAAAGAACCAAATGGTTGAATTTGTGTGACAACAATAGGAGTAGCAAGCTAAGGTAAACCTTTACTTAAAGAGGTTGGTAGTAGAGAATCGAAATCTCTCAATGGAGAAAGTATAGGTGCTTCACCAAACAATGACCATCAAGGTAGCTACCTAGAAGAATGAGGGTCTAAAATTTAAAAAGGTTAAAAACCACTATAGGGACTAGGTTGGGCTCTTCAAGGAAGTGAATAAGAAAGAAATTCAAATGGCCAAGGTGAAGATGAACTAGGCACTCTAGCAACTTCAACAAAGAGAAAATTTATGAAAACTAATCTTTGATGGCTTAAACACCTACAATAAATTTGAAATCTACCTAAAAGAATTGTAGATAGAAGAGATGACAAAATACATGGAGCTCACCAACCTCCAATATGCAAACTTAGCTATGTTAACTATAGGGAAGCCAAGGGCAGAGCTAGAGTAGTAGATGGCTAGTTCATACCTTGTATATGAGGTAGAATTCAAGCACCATAAAGAAACAAAATAAAAGTTAGAGACAACCAACATGGAGATTGAAGTTCTCATGAGCTGATTCACTGATCAATAGTTGGTTGTTGACAACTTGGCTAGAAGAATGAATGATTACCATGAGTTGTAAAACTTGGTAAAGACATTTGATGTTGAAAAAAAATAATTCCAATGATTCATGAACATTAAGGAGTTGTTCTTTGCAATGCCTTGCCCATGGGACATCACCGTACCAGCCCACATTGGTGAAGCCATGTGGACTATGTACAATCCATGCAGTAAAGAAGAGAAAATAAAAGCATTATCAAATGCTTTTCATCTTCCTTCTAAAGTAGTAGCTGTAGTAGGATAGACTCAAACCTTGCCACTACCATGAGCATCAAAGCCTAGAAAAGGTTCTTTAGCATCCTAGGAGCCTCCACCTCTTGGCATTGTTGGAGCTTCACCCCATCTTTAGCAATTAGAGGGATATTGCTGTCAATTTTGTAAAGGGTGTCTAATTTTATTGTCATGGATACCAATTTTTGTAATTCCATATAATTTAGTACTTAGAGTTAGTCATTCAATAATTTTATACCTTTCCAATTTTTTAAGAAGCTCAATCCTACTTTTTTTCACTTGAGGATGAGTTTTCACTCAGTCATGAGGGTATGATGAATGATGTCAATTAGTGCATTGATGCAGCCTTATTGACATAGCCCCCTCAACACATGAAAAGATACATTGACGTAGTGTCATGTTAAGCCTACATAAATGCATGTAACCATTGCATTTGTGGCATGTTATGTCATTAATGTAGTTGAACTCTTGTAGTTTTTTTCTCTAAAGTTAGAATATTTTCTAAGTGCCTATAGTAGAAAGTAAAGCAATTGCACATATCTTTATTTGAGCATCATGTACTTGAACACATTGATGTGACCAGTAATAAAGATGAGATTCTTGAAATTCCTTACAACACTTAGAATAAATTAATATTTCTTACATGTACTTTATTATTAAGGAAATTTATATTCTTATCTTAATTAATTAATGTCTTTAATAGTGAACACAAAAGTATGACCACTTCGAACATATTGTTTAATGCTTGGTAATCCTAGTAGTGTTATCACTTGGTTCATGCACTAGCATCACACTTGGTAACTTAGTAGCATTAATAAAAGGTCAAGATGTGTATGGAAAGTGGGCCTAGATACTTATGTTAGGATAGTTAGCCTTAGAACCATTAGGTAGCTGGAGTAGTAAATTTGCCAATCATTTATCTTTACTTCAACGCTTAGGATAAAAATATGAAAATATAAATAAAAATAAATATCATATGCCTTGGCTCACACTTAACCATACATAAGAACCTACATAAGTGAGAGCTAAGAAGACAATGATCGCATTTTTCTAAGTCACCATCTTTGTCTATAGGCACATGTAGGAGCTAAGTTCATGAAATCGCTTGTGGTTCGTATGGTTTGTGGGAGGGATTACTTGTTGCTCATTAGTTTCTTTCCCATTTGATTTAATTTTTTTGCACATTATTTCATAACCTCCCATTTGTTAATCATGATATTTTTCTTTCTAACAAGTAATTCTATTCTTTAACTCATAATCATGGCTCAAATTATGTATGCCATTTTTATACTACTAGCATGGAGTAATGGATTAGTATAAAAAAATGCATCAAAGAAGAAAATTAGAAGAAAACTTGAAGTAGGTTTAGATAAATTGTAGAAATGATATTTGAAATAGTTTAGTCATGTTCAAGAAAAATTAGATAATAAACTCTTTAAAAGTATTCATTAGAGTTGCAAGAAACATCAATAAAAAAGAAGGCTATAAAAGAGAGGAGAAGAAATAGGTAACATAGATTTGATAAAAGTACAAATAAATCTCCTAATAGGGTTTATTTTAAAATAAAATGTATGTTGTTTTTGTTCTATTGGGATAAAGGCTATGGTGGCGATCATTACTTTTGTTTTTCCTTTTATTTTTAAATTCATTTTTCATATTTTCTATATTCTTATGATTTTTTGTTATCTTTAATTTAAGATTAGGAGTATGTACCTCTAAATTATTATCAATTTCTATGTTTTTAAGATTTAATTTTATTTTAAAGTTCCTAAAAAATAGGTAACTAAACTAATTTAAATGTATTTAATCACATCTACCAAGATTCTTATATCTATAATGCAAAAATTCTTTTTACAAAATTTTTATCATAACTCATCATTGCTTTAAAATTGTGATTTAGGGTTTCCTTAAGCTAATATTTTAGTAACCTTGATAGGGGCTACTCATGAAAGAGAACTTCACTTCTAATTCAAAGGATCTTACCTTTCAAAATCACTTCCTCTCACAGAGGAAGGATACAACATATGAAAGACAAAGAATTACATTATGCATTAGGTTATAAACCAACATCCTCTTTGCTATACTAAAGTAGGTTTTACATTATTAAAAGTTTTTTTGAAGGTCATTTTTGTATGGTCAGACTTCAAAATTAAAAGTTATTTTATTGGTAAAACTAAATTCAAAATTTTTTATTATATCCACTGAGATTCCAAGTAGTTATGCTATTCTTTGAATAATACTAAACAAGAAATAGATTATCAGTTTGAGTTATGTTTGAGATACTTTTATGTTCTAACTAAGTTGTATCAAGGTATTATGTTAAATATCTACCCTAGGTTACAAGCTTATTGTTTTGTTAGGCAAGAGGTTACGAGTTTGAGTCATACCTAAGGTATCATTCTATTTCTCTATCATTCTTCTAAAGTATCATGTTGGCTATATGTCTTAGGGTGTACTTATGGTCATTTCCTCTTACATAGGAAAGAGAAATCATATGAAGGAAAAAGATCTAAATTAGGAATTAGATAATAAACCAAGATTCTCTCTTTTATAATAAAGTAGGTTTTCCATTATTAGACTAATTTTTTGGAGATGAAATTCCTTTTTGCATGGTTAGACTTGGAAATAAGAGGTTGTTTTATTAATAAAACTAAAACCAAATTTTTTATTATATCCACTAAGATCCTAAGTATTAGTTATTTTATTATTTAATAAATATTAAGGAGGAAATAGATTACTAGTTTGAGTTATGCTTGAGGTACTTTTATTTTCCAACTAAGTTCTATCAAGATACTATGTTAAATATCTACCCTAGGTTACTTGTTCTTTGTCTTGTTATAGAAGACGTTACCAATTTGAGTCATACTTGAGACATTGTTATACTCTAGTATTCTTCTAAAGTATCATGTTAGTGCTTATAGTCATTCTATATTTTATAGGCATTAACTGTAAAAAAATTTATTAATTAAAAAATTATATTTTGTAAACTTCAAGGGGCATTATATTTTGTAAGACAACAATCTATTCTTTGCTCATAAGGAGTTAGGGATTATCTCCAATTCCTAAGATTGGATATTTTTATTGTTACCAAGATGTATATCAATTGATGATATATTTTTAATTTTTCATATTTTAAATGTTTCAAGTATATTTTTGCATATATAGGTTAAATAGAAAAAGAAAATTTAAATACATTTCAAGCTCTTTAGTTGTCCATTTTTTCTCAATGAATTAGTTAAGACTTTTTCCTAGCTTTCAAACATATTTTTGCTAATGTTTTAGTTATTAGAATGTACCATGAATACAACTATAGATGAATGATGATTACTAACAATGAATTATGATCAAAATAATGAAAATCAGACAAAATTTTTAAGGTATATTTTGTAAATATCTTCATCACTTTTTCATTGATGCTATGAAAGGTTCAAAAGACACTTGGCATTTGAATCCATGGTTTGAATTCAACAAGTCACAAAGTAAAATAAAAATTTTCTTTCCACATCTATTTATCACAATTATCTTTATCCATTGTTACTATTATTTACCACTTTTTAAAGCACATAATTTAAGGTTTGATATTGGACCATTCGTTTTACTATTCTCACTGAATGCAACTTAAAGCTTGGGACAGATATTTGATGTTTTAAACTTATTCCCATGAGAGAACTACCCATATCATAATTTTTAGTAGCCATTAAATTATTGTAAAAAAAGTGAAATATAAAAAAATAATTGTTGAAATCAAACAAACAACATTACACAAAAATAACAAGATAATACTTAAAACTTAAGTTATCTAATAGATAAATATGACCTACGATGTCATAAAAATTTATAGAGAATAAGTGTGATTGGGTATAACTTTCATCAAATTTATAGAGAAAATTTTTATATTATGAAATTTTCCACTCAAATAACTTTCATCATCCATCATCAATTCATTATATTCACTAATTCATTAATCTAAGATGTTGAACAATCACATTTGGGACCACTATTTGGTGACAAATTTCAACCATGAAATCAACTCAAATCAATTTCAAATTTTGCAAGTATGTAGATTGTTGAAAGAGCTTTGTATCAAGTATTCACTCAGTCCATTAACTCTCTCTCTCTCTAATTGTAGAAATATTCCTCATACAAATCATCAATTTCTATTTTGGATGTTCAAGAATTTTATTTAAAATCCTTTTTGGACAAATTTAAGTATTAAATAAATTTCATTTGATCTAAAATTTCACAAATTATAGATTATTGAAAGATATTTGTATCAAGTATTCACTCACTCTATAACCCTCTTAGATCACAATGATATTCATCAAGCAAATTATCAATTTATATTCTAGATGCTAAACAACTTTATTTAAGATCCCTTTTCAAGACAAATTTGAATCATCAAATATATTCATTTGATCTAAAATTTTACAAGCTTATATATTGTAAAATGCAATTTCCAAAAAGCCTAAGATCAAACTAAAACTCATTTGGATAGTAAAGATATCGCAACTACAAAATAAGAAAAAATTTACTTTTTCTCAGTTTTGCTAGCCACATGATTTGATATATTAGGCTATCAAAAATCTACAAAATAAAAAAAATTCCAAATCTTCTTACATCTAAAAGTTCTACAATTGCTAGCAAAGCTAGGTTTAGAGAAAAATGTATTCTAATAGAAGAAGATGAAACTATAATAAGTGAAATCTAATTACTCAATGTAAATTCTATAATAAGAGAAAACACATATATGAATATTGTTGGAAAAGAATAGAACATAGAACCTACCTTCAAAAACAAATGAAGAGAGAAGAAAATATAAACAAAAAGGAAGGCTTCAATGCTAAAGAAAAACTTGACCAAGGAAACTGTTCTTATTTGAAGGTTGTTAGTGCAATTAATAAAGATATATGGATTATTGACAGTGGGTGCTCTAATCACATGATTCCCTACAATGAATATCTCCTCAACAACAAACCATAAAATATGTAGGAAATTTCATACTCAAAATATTGAATAATACGATATTAACTATAACTAAAGTCTACCATGTTCATTAGTTACTGAACTTTCTACTTTTGGTATGACAAATTTCAGATGAGGGCATTAAAATTAGCTTTGAAAATAAAATTTGTAACATAAGTAAAGAAAATTATGAAGATATTTGCAAAGTAAGAGCACTCAAAAATATAATATATTGTTTGAATTGTGAACACTTAGATGTAAAGGGAAATCTCATTGATATTACAAAAAATCAACAAAATTACATCAAAACCATTGATCAAATGAAGTCATTTCTATAAATTAGCAATAGCACTAGAACTATATAAGCTAAAAAGGATCAGGACCACTAGGGTAAAGAAGAAAAGCTAAATTTTGACATAAAAGATTTGAACACACATCATATTTAAAGATAGGAAAAATAAATAAACAAAGCTATTAGCATGAAAGTCAAAGACATTTCAAAGGAAAAATGTGAAATTTGCATTCAAGGTAAACAAACAAATTCATCTCATACCAATCCTATGTAAAGATCCAAAGAACCATTACATATCATCCACATGAACCTAGTAGGTCCCATGCTAATCACTTCAAGAGCTAATTATTTCTTTGTAATGATAGATGACTTTTCTAGATTTACATGGATCTAAAATGTAAGAAGAAAAGATGAAACTTCTAGGAAGTTTGAAGTATTTTTTATGTTGATGAAAAATAAAAATCTCACCATAAAAAATATCTAGACAAATAGATGAGGAGAGTTTATTAATAAAAGATTCACTAATTTTCGCACTAAAGAAGAAATATTTCATCAAACCACTTGTGGATACAACCCACAATCAAATGGCATAGCTAAGAGAAAAAATATAATGTTGTAAGACATAATGAGATGTCTCCTTAAACATGCTAAACTCATAGATGGCTATTGGAGCATGGAACTAGCTATGAAAAATTATATTACAAATAGAGTGATTAATAGTAGCAATAATTAAAAGACTCTATATGAGTTGTTCTATGAAAGACTTCACAACATTTCTCACATGAGGACATTTGGATGCCATTGCTATGTCAAGACACGAAAGTAATTTTGAGCAAGTTGGATGATAGAGGAAGGAAATGCATTTTTCTTGGATATTGATGAGTGGTTGGGCATTCCAACACTCTACCATACAAGTCATGAGCATTCACATGTGACCAAATCATGATTTTTGGATGGATAATATAAGTATGCTAGTGGTTGATAATTAGTTTGTGATAGCTATCTTCTCATGTTGAGTTAGCGAAGTTAGAGTAGTATGGTATAACTTGTAGTGAGGCATATGATATCATGATTTTGTGGGCTCAAATTAATCCTAAGCGCTTCCATGATGAGAATAAGAGTAAGGTCTAAATTTAGGTGAGAACTTAAATGTAAATCTATCCTAGCCTATGGTTATAAGCATTCATTCCTAGTTTTTTGTACATACCTTGTGCTCATGTAATTGTTCTTGGAATTACCAAGTGAATTCACTATTGAGAAAATCAAGTGAAAACACTATTGGATTACCAAATGATTACACTTAATTCTTGAAACCAATTGTACTTATTCAACCTTACTAAGAGACAATAAGAAATGTAAATTACATAAAAGTAAACATGTTAGAAAGTAAAATTAAGCTAAGTAAAAAAAAATGAACTAAGTAAAGGTAAAGAAACTTAGTGAAATACTAGAATGGTGAAGAACAGTCTTGATCTTTATTTTCTATTATGAACTATGTCCAAGTACAATTCACTCTACGATATCGTATCAATGATGTCATAGACACGATGTTGTAGCCCATGCTATGCCATCATTGATGTAATGTCTTAAAATGTGTGTAGCTCTATAAATATCGACACTTGGGCATATAATCTATAAATTTTCCATTCCACCCTTAGCAAAACTCTTGCATTTTGTTTTCTTAGTTAGCGATAGAGTGGATGTCCAGAGTGTGATGTTTAGCAATTGTGTGGAATCTTTATTTGAGTGAAATGTACTTAGGTACAATTCATGGCTAAAAATAAATATTAAGATTGCTTCTCATCATTACAGTATCTACTTAGTATACTATTTTATTTAGATTAATTTTCATGTTTACTTAGTTAAATCTTTACATTTTCAAAGTACTTTACTTTCTTTATTCATTAGTACAGAGAAATGAGTATAATTGGTTTTGAGTGCTAAAGTGTAATCATTTGGTAATTCCAATAGTGTTATTGCTTGGTTCACCTAGTAGCATAATGCTTAGTAACCCAGTAATAGTTACATGAGCCCAAGGAATGTATAGTAAACCAAGACCAGATGCTCATCACTATGGGCTAGAAGGTATGTCATTACTTATACTTAGTGTTTAACTTTGTTTTTATTATGTTCATGCATGGAAGTAAAATGAGCCTAATAACATCACGTAACATACATCTCACTAAAAGCTAAACCATACACATAGACTTCACTAACTGAAAGTGGAAAGATAGGAATTGTGAACTTAATATCAATTACTAACATAATAACATTGCCCATCCATGGATTATGATTTGGTCATACATGAGCACTTGTGAATTGTATGGTAGAGTGTTGGGACTGCTCCACCAGTCATCATTGGTGTCATTGCCAAGGATGTGACAATTTATGTATTAAGAACTATAAATTTAATCCTCATAATCTCTAAATAATCCTAATAATACACACACTTAACCAAGTGTCACACATATAACATGGCTTCAACTAAGGAAAAACTATTACCCATCAAAGAGAAATAAAGGGGCAATGATAGAACAAATGACGAAGAGGACTAGAGTATGCCTATGCAAGCAAGAATCTCATATGCTCATAACAAATCTTAGTATCCTTATTTCACATTCATCTTCCACCATTAGGGCAAATGAGATGGAAAGACCTATAGGGAAATATTTCTTTGTCTTCAGAGTGTTCAACACTCATCATGCTTCAAATAGCTTTAAGGGGAATGAATCTAAATCATGCACAAGAAGGGTATCATGTGACTAAACACATGACAAAACCCTATCAACCCATATAGACACAAGTGTAGAGAGACACTGCTATGGAAACCAAACATAAGCATAACAAGGGAAAGCAGGCTAACCCTCCTATTGTCTTGGAAGAACTTGATGGTGATGGATTTGTAGCAAAGAAACTCCATTATGATCATGAAGTCCATTCACAAATACCTATTATTCATCTAGGAGAGCTTGTCAAAGTGCAATTACATTTAGCTTTAGTAGAAACTCCAAGAAGAGAATCAAAGGACTCAAGGCCAAGAGTTTTTGCTAGATCACAAAGGGATGAATACCCTAGTGATAGAAGGACAACTAGCTAGTATTGTTCTCGAATTTATTTATCTTCATCCTTGCAATTGTCGATGAAATTTGATTGAAAGGGACCATGATATAGAGATCATGACAAGGAAAGATGATGGGCTCATGATAGACATGAGTATCATCCAAGATATCTTGATGAAGAAGATGAAGAGCATGAACCAAGAAGGAATAAGGATAGATGAAAAGAAAGAGAGAGACATGAGTATCAAAGGGAACATTACTATAATTAAGCATATGAACCCTACAATCATGAAGTATCCTTGTTGGCTAGTCATAGCATGATCAACATAAGGAAAGCCATATATATCCCAGCTAGGCACATGAGAGACAATCACATCAAGTGACTAGATATGAACAATATTCCTAAGTTTGAAGGTGGGTATAACATAGATCCACAAAATCACCTTCAAGAATTTCATGATGCTTATGACCTAAAAAATATAGAGAGTGATTGGAAAAAACCTAAGTTGTTCCCTTGGATACTCATCAAGGAGGTAGAAAGCTGGTATAGATCATTAGAACTAGAATTAATCAGAAGGTAGAATACCATGCTTGAGCTTTTCAATGACAAATACCAAACCTACTCCCAAGTGTTCAATCTTAGGAAGCAAATCCATCGTTGGAAGCAAGGGATCCATGAATCCTTGATGCGACAATGAATAGATACTATTTGCTTCTACATAGGTGCCCAGGCCACAGATTTTCTCAAAGGTAGCAACT
Organism: Gnetum montanum; assembly: GCA_015680685.1. Lineage (NCBI taxonomy): Eukaryota > Viridiplantae > Streptophyta > Gnetopsida > Gnetales > Gnetaceae > Gnetum > Gnetum montanum. Next base: position 1,092,564 of record MNCI01029903.1, on the reverse strand, counting down.
TAGACATATTATCAATGGGTTGATGAATAAAACCAAGGAAACCCTTGGGCTTTACATCCAAAGGTAGATTATCTAAAATGATTGTCCATAAAATTCAAAGAATAATTAATGAAGTGGTAAAGGAAGAAGGTGAATTGAAAAAGAGAGAATTAACTAAGAAGTATAATAGAGATTCATCCATCCAGAAAAGAGATGTATGAGTATGTGATAAGTAAAAGGAGGAAATCTTGGAGGAGGTGATACAAACAAGGGCTCTACCAATTCAAAAGTTGGTTAATGACATAGCCACCAAGGTAGAAAAGATGTGAGATTTGGTGGATGAGAAATTCACTATAGCTTTGAAAATTGTAGAAGAAACAACTAAACAAGCCTTTAGTAAGGGTAAGGAGAAAAAGAAGAAAAAAAGACTATAGATGAAAAGGAAAAGTTTCTTTAGTTGAAAAATGTTTTGATACAAGCTCAGATGATGAGAAAGGATTTATAGTGGACCAATATGAACATCCTAAGGGATGTTTTCCTATAATCGCACATTTGTAAGGAATTGGGGCATATACACTTAATCCAAGATTCATCAAGAATCAAATGCCAAAATGGTTATCTTACCCTCAAGGTAACTACCAAAAAACATTCCAACCAGTCTACTATCTAAGTGGAACTTACCTGCAACTACAAAAGCAGTATCATTAACAGTGGTAGTAACCATAATCATGGGTGATGTCACCACCAAGACAGTAGTATTCATATCAGCAACAAAATCCTTATGGGTACTATGTTCAGTGTTTGATATCTATAGGAAATGTAGTAATTCAAACTTTCTAGTACTATCCACCAGAATACTATAGCCCAACACACCCAAGGTTGGATTCCAATTTCTACATGCATCAACTAGTGGTTGGTTTGTTAAGTCAAACTTTTAACCATCTACCACCTATGCCACCACCCACAATGTAAGGAGAATTTTTGTCATAGCTACAAAAAAAGAATGCTACAAGGGTAGTGAATATACAAAGAGAAAATCATACCAACAACACTAACGAAAAATCAAAGAAATGTCCTTTCTTTAGGACAAGTCTAAAAAACGTTGGTAGAATAAAGGCCTTATTGAATCATGTTCCTTATATAAAGAATCCTACTACAAACACCATACTTCTCCAACAATCAGATCAAAAGATTAGAACTTTCATGCTAACAAAATTAGTAATAGACTAGATTAAGGCAGGATCACTTCCAAAGAAAGAATTGATCTCAGAATTCCTATGATTTATCTACAAATTTCTAGAAATTCACCATGCAAATATCTAAATAATGCAGGATCTAGAGTAAATTTGATATCTTAAGAAACATAGAAGGCATGGAACCTACCACCCTTAAATAAGTAGAACATAAGGTTAGAGCTAGCAAATCAATCTATCACCATTCCCTTGGGATAGATAGAAGATGTAATGACCACTATCAATGGGTGTTCTTATCTAGTAGATTTTTTGGTAATTAATGTGAAGAATGATAATAAGGAATTTCCTATCATTATGAAAAGAGCATGGCTTAGTGCAATAAATTCTAAGTTAGGAATGACAGATTTATTTGTGGGAATATCCAAATATGATGCGCAAGGAGTCATACATATGCAAAGAATTCCATGCATAAGTAAAGATAATGAAGGGTGTAGTTGTGGACTGAAACTTTAGAATGTCAACAGAGTCCTTACACTAGCCCACAACAAACAAGAGAAACAAGTGTATGAACAAAAAGAAACATGGGCCACCAAACCAAAAGACATCTAGTTGCCAAAAAATGAAAACATAAAACTATCCAAAACATGCATGGAACTGTCTAACACACTTATTAGCTCCTATTCTAAGGAAATGATCCAAACTAAGAACTCATAAAAGGATATTATAAACCTCAATCTTACACCAATGAATAATGAAAATGGAGACTTAAAATTTAAATTTAAGAATAAACAACAAACTATAGTTGGACCTTTTAAGATGGAAAGATCATCTAGTTCAACAAGATATATATCCTTAGATGATCATAATTCAATTACCATCAAGATTACATGGGATAATAACTAAAAAACTAAATCACTAAGGATGGTAAATGAGAAACCTAGAGTGTATGATCCATGGGGTCTAGGGTCCATTTTTCGAACACTCACCCATGAGTTTAGTTATGGGGGAGATACCTTATCTTGATTTAGGAATTAATAAGTGCTTTTTAAATTTTTATTTTACAATTCTTTTTGGTTTATAATTTTTTGTTATACTTTAAGGTTTCTTACCAATTTTTCATGTTCGTTGATATCTTTTCATTATTTTAAACTTTTTCACTTCTTAATAACATGCTAAGTGGTAATACTCCTTGCAAAAAGTGGTAGTTGTATAGTTGTGAATCCTAGGGATAAAATAATGCAATGTCATTGGAAAGTGATTTGGACTTGGTTTGAATCTTGGAAAGAAGGGCTAATGATTACTTTAAGCACTGATTACACATAAGAATTCATTATGCTCATGGCTAGATGCCTCACGTCCCAATTTTAGCAATCCCTTCTACAGTCCATCTCACCTTAATGTATATTTAATGATAACTTTATGGTTTTGTATAATATAGTGTCATTTTTCCAATCTATTGATACTAACATGTGTGTTTTGCTAGATAGGTATACCTTACATTCAACTTCTTGATACAAGGGCACTAAGGGTTAGAGCTTGCTTTGGGAAGGATCCACTTGTATAACTCTTGTAGTTCATACTTGGAAAGTAATTCCACATCATCTTGTGCCTTTTAAAAATAATCAAGATTCATCAAATACTTCCCATATCATCTAGTAATCTATTCATGCATCCAAAATTCTTAACCCATCTCCTATCCATTCAATAAAATTTTGTTGCCTAAGATTCCTTCCTTATGAACTTTGAATTCCAAATTCTTGAAATTTGTGCATCATTAATGACCCAAGATCCTTTGGACAAGCTTCAAATCTTTCAAACATTCCATTTGACTCATTTTTTCTTAGAAAATTCAATAAAAAATTTGACAATTTTCATGGTGACATTGTAACTTCTATGATGTCGCACATATAAAATTAGTATATATACGCCTAGGAGTTAGTGTAATTTTTCATTCCTCTCATTTGTAGCAAAAGAAGTTTTTGTAGTTTTTTCTCAAAGCTCTTGTAGACTAACTTCCCAAGGCCATAACTTCATGCTTGTAGCTTTGATTTTTGAAATTCTTGATTACTGGAGTCTTTGTACCATACTCAGTAGAGGCAATCACCAAGGCTTTCAACATCCCAAATGAAGGGGTGAATGTGGCAAAAAGTTTTACTAGATCAAACATCAATGCTAAGAAGCTATGGTGGTAGAGGGCAGATGGTAAAGATGATAAAGACTATAGAAAACTTTTGATAGAAGAGGAAATATATTTCAAGATTGGAACCTATCATTTATTTTCAATAAAAAAGATCACTAAAATATTGACTTATGTAGCTAGAGGAAGTGCCATTTTTACGGAAAAATCTAATGCTAACATTACCCATCTATTCTTGAAATCTAAAGGTGGTTCAAGGAGAATAAGGTAGGGAATTCAACACTTCCATTTCCTTGCCTTATTAGGAAGCTATTCAAGTAAGCTGGAATCCTAGGGTACACCAATGATGTCCCTAGGAATGCCCAAAATGCTTCCTATGTAGAGATGTTCAAGTCAATGCCACCAAAGAAAGATTAGTTGGAAATGCTAGTAGGCATTGAGGGTGCTACAAGTTTCACACCTACTAGTAACATTCATGCTCCCGATGAGTAGCAGTAAGTAGGACCTAGTAGCCAACCACAAGCCAAATAGTAGTAGTAATAATAAGAAGTATCACCACCACCATTGTAGGATTACAGACCATTCTTTAGCTATCTATAACAAATTGTAGAGATAACAAGTTGGGGAACAAGGAAAGGGAAAAATTTGTATAAAGTAAGGAAGAGATTTAAAAGGTCCACAATTTCCATAGATCTAGCTAGTAGGTAGGTGTCATTACAAGTAGGAGGAGAGGAAGATTGGACACAACAAATATTTGTGAATGCTGCATCATTCTAAGTAATGCTTGAAACTGGTGAAGATTCCATTAATGTGGTCATGCAACACCAAGATGTAGCAAGATTTGTAGAGGTTATCATTGACCACGTAAAAAATTAGTTAATGTACCTATTGTGGCACTGGCTAATATGTTTGGAGCATGATATGCTCAAATGCTTGTTGGAACCTTGATGATCTATGAAGATATTTTGGATAGATTACTGCACATGGGCCAACTAATGCAAAATATTTTTGACATCTCAAGTGATATCACTATGGTCTAGTCTAATCTAATAGCCATAAAAGGGAAGTTAGTCATGGAAAAAACTAGAGTTGAACATGCAGAAAATGAAGTGTAGTAATTACAAGTAGACTTGGAAAATATATGAGCTAAAAGGAGAGACCCTACATAATTCTTACCACCTAATCATCTAGAATTATTCAAAACTGACCATGTGAGGTAACTAATTATCCATAACATAGAAATTGAGAGAAGGTAGTATGGGATGCATTAGTTGAAGAGGCTTAGACATATGCACATGCCAAAGCACTCACTATCTTACAAGAGGAAAATAAATAGTTAGATGTTGATAATGCTCATTTGACCAACATTGAAAAGTAGAAAAATATTCTTGAGGAGAACATTCAACAACTTAGAGAATAACTAGTCTAGGTCAACTAAGACATGAGTTGCTTGGTCTAAGAGAACAAAACCTTATCAATGGAAGAAGTCTGCATCATTCGTTAGAAGTTAGCAATCAAAATAAGGACATGGTAGAATGAGGCTATGAAGCACAAACAACTCAAGGAGCATTTTAAAGACTAGATGGACATGTATAAATAGATAAATGAAAAAGAAATCTAGATGGAAAAAGCCAAAATTAGTTTCCTTTCTATACAAATTCTTGATTAGCAACCTATCTTGGATAGTTTAACCCATGTCCACTAGGTAGAACTAAAAAGAAAGACCTGCAAATTGAGGACCTTACAAAATATGTGGGGTTAGTGAATCTCAAATATGCTAACTTGGCCATGTTAATAGCAAGTAGACCTTGGAATGAATTAGAGCAGCAAGTAGTAGTTGTATATGCAATGTATGAGAAAGAGTTTGCTGATATGAAGGATGCACTATAGAAGCTACATGTAAAAAACTGAAAGCTAGAAATTGTTAAGGCTAGCTACCATGGGTAGAAAGATGTAGCAACAAACCTGGTGCATCACATGTCAAATTATTAGGAACTTAGAAAGAAGGCTAGAGCATTTGAAGAAGAAAGATGATAATTTGTAGCTTGGTACATGAAAGTAAATAAGATGTTTTTGCAACTACCATGCCCATGGGATGTACCTGATCCATTCAACATTTCACAATAAGCATGGATGGTACATGATCCAAGGACAGAGAAGGACAAACTTTAGGTGCTCCTCAATCGCTTCCAATTCTAGAACCTTGACGATAAAGAGAAGAAGTTGATGGAAGATGCTCCTCCACATGGAACATGATCTATATTTAAGTACTTTAAATTTTATTTTTCATCTTTTTGTGTAATTGTGTCTTTTTTGTAAAAACACCACTATGGCATTCTAAGTCATGTATCAGTTAGTAAGTCATGTCAAGTTAAATCTACCTCCTAATTTTGTAAGGAATTCTATCCTCATTTTCTAAACTCAAGGATGCATTTCAAGTTAGTCATGGTGGTATGATAAAGTTAATTTTTATTGCACTGCGGTATTGTAGCAATGATGTCATAGATATGATGTTGTAACCCATGTTATGTCATCATTGATGTGATTTCTTAGGATGTGTGTAGCACTATAAGTATTAACACTTGGACATACAATCTGTAACTTTTGCATTCCACCCTTAGCAAAACTCTTGTAGTTTGTTTTCTTAGTTACTAATAGAGTGAATGCCCACAGTGTGATGTTTCAGAATCTTTATTTAAGTGAAATGTACTTGGGTACTGTTCATGATTGAAAATAAATATCAAGATTGTTTCTCATCGTTGCTACATCCACTTTGTTTACTATTTTACTTAGATTAATTTTCATGTTTACTTAGTTAAATCTTTACATTTTCAAACTACTTTACTTTCTTTGTTCATTAGTAAAGTAGAATGGGTACGATTGGTTTTGAGCGCTTAAGTATAATCATTTGGTAATTTTAGTAATGTTATTGCTTGGTTTGCCTAGTAGCATAATTCTTGGTAATCCAATAATGGTTACATCAGCCCATGACATGTATGGTAAACTAGGACCATATGCTCATCACTATAGGCTAAAATAGATTTACATTTTTTTCATTACATAGACTGAGTGTTTTACTTTGTTTACATTATGTTCATGCTTAGGAGTAAAATGATCCTAACAGCATCATTTAACATACACCTCACTATGAGTTAAACCATACACTTAGACTCCACTAACTCAAAGTGGGAAGATAGTGATCATGAACTTAATGTCAATTACTAGCATAATAACATTGCCCATATGTAGATTACAATTTGGTTGTGTGTGAGCACTCCTGACTTGTATGGTAGAGTGTTGGGATTTATCCACCACTCATCAATGATGGATTGGTAATTATAGTGAGGACCGTGACCCACTACATCATATATCCAATGACGTAAACAAAGTTATGACATTGTAGATATGATATTATAAATATGAGATTGCATCTGATGACTAATATGGTTTTATCATACCCCTATAACTAACTAGAAACTTGTCCTTGAGTTAAAACAAAAAGGGATAGAGTTCCTTATAAAATTTATGGGGTTGTATATAGACTTGAATACTATGACTAATGTACATTACTGACTCTAGTATGAATGTCGCAGTATGGTTTGAGTGATGTTTACAAAATTATCATGCAAAGCATGATGAACATACATGACAAAAAAATAAGAAAAAACAAAATAAATATTCAAAATTTGATGTAGCCTTATGTTCTTGGTGTTGCTATCTCTTCCATTAGTAGATTTTCTTTATCATCAGGCTTCTAAAATTGATAGCAATTAAGTAATACCCAAATATTTTCCTCTTCTAATTTGGGATCATGTATCATCTAGAAAAATTGAATGGTTTTGGTTGGAGTTGGTACCTTCCATGGGCATGGCAGCTATGAAAACATCTTATTTGCTTTTACATACTAAGCTATAATTTTCATCGTTCTTTTTCAAATGCCCTGGTCACTTTTATTAATTCTTGATAATTTGTCATTTTGTAGGTTAGGTTTGTTGCTACATCCTTTTGATCTTGGTAGATAGATTTTACTACTTGAAGTTCAGAGTTTGTGATGTGTAATTTATGTTGTGCATCTTTTTAAAGTTTAATGTAAAACACACTTGTCTTTCAAAATACACATGTTATTATAGCCTTCATGAGAAAATAACACTATATTATATGAAATCATTGAATTATGAGTATATAACAGTGAAATGGAATGGGAGTAGAAGGGATTGCAAAAATTTGGAATGTGAGGTATCTTACCATAGGCATAATGACTCTTGTGTATGATATGTGGGTAGAGTAATCGTTAGTCTTTCCATCCAAGATCCAAACCAATTCCATATGACTTATTAGTAACATCGCATTACATCATCCCAAAACTAAAAACCAGAAGACTATCACTGCTAACAAAAGTATTAACACTTGGTAATGAAGTTCAAGAAAGTAGTTTATTAATAGCACATTTCATTTTTTAGAGGATACTTGGCCATTAGATAGAGTAATTCCTTTAGGCATGGGTAACATGCCTTTTTAGCCCCATAACCAATGCAAGTTCAAGAGACCTTGAAATTTATGAGAAGTCACCTACCTTTAGGCATGGATAACATGTCTTTCTAGTGGAACCCCCATACATTTTTATTTTGTATGTTTATTAGATTATTAATGTGTCAACCTCACTAGAGGACTACCTTTAGGCATGGGTAACATGTCTTTCCAATGACATGATAAGGCAACACTTATTCAATACATCCTTTCATTTTTTGTTAGAACTCAAGTGAATGATACAACTTATCAGTAAGATAAGGCTTATAGTAGTAGCTTTAGAGAATCCAAAAATCCTTTTGATATCACACCATTTCCATTCCCACTTGGTTCTTCACTTTTCTATTCAGGCATAATGATCATAATTTTATTTTAGTTTTATTGTGGAAAGAATACCATTATATCCATGGTAAAAACCTCTTATTATTGGAAATGAATGGATGGATGATGTGGTATCACTATATATAGAATTAATCCTTCAATGATTTGATAAGATAGGGTTAAGTTCACATTATTGGAACTACATCTTGTCTTATTCCTTGAACTTGATTAGAAAATCCAACAAAAATATGTACATACAAAATAGAAAAAATTTAAAGAATATCATAATAATAGAAAGGCATACAAAGAATTTGAAAAATGTTAAAAAATAAAAAATGATAAGTGTAAAAAGTATAAAATAATGAAAAAGGTATTAAAGAATGTAAAAAAGTAATAAGAATAAAAAGAGAGAGGGTGTAGTGCCTAAGTGTTCAACTGGGTACCCCCATGACTATTATTGGAAATAGTTAATTAGAATATGCAATGGGTTGTAGATGGTTTTATGAATAAGGTAGGATCCATAGAGGAGTAGGAAGATTCATAGAATGGTTTGACTTGTTGAATATTAATCAAAATGAAGCTTTGTGGATTGGTTAGGTGATAAATGTGCATGGTGCTTGAGTGATAAGTAGAATAGATGATATAGGGTTCTTCCTAAAGATTTTGAAATTTAGTCCCTTGTGGAACATAATTGAGATTGTAGTAAAGGAATTTATCACCAAGCTTGATTAATACTTGTCTTATTTTTGCATCATGTGTACATTTGAAGTAATTATTATTGATGATTAGTGAGTACCCCCTACGTCCAACCATATGAATCATAAGTGTTCACACATAATCTGGTTGAATTCTATGGATGGGACTAGTTTTGCATCTAGATCATTAAGCATTGGTTGTAGTTTACTATCTTCCCACTTGGACTAGTGGTAGCTTTGTCACATATGATTTAGTCTAAATTGAGGCATATGATTGTTGATGTTGTTCTATCTTTATGCTACTTGTAATGATAATTGAGAAATTAATTATTTAATCTAATTAACAATGGAAAGTAAAGTCTAAACTACTCTATAGGGGATTAGTGTGCATTCCTAGCTTGCTATATATATCCTAGACTCATGTATCCACTACTGGGACTAGCAAGTGTTATGCTATTAGGTGAACTAAGTAATAACATTGCTGGGATTACCAAGAGAATACATGTTTACACACGAAATTGGTTGCACTCATTCAATGATTGATTAACTTACATGAAATGTAAATATTAACTAAGTACATGAAAAGTAAATTGTATGGAAAGTTAATCTTATCTAAGTTAAAGTGTTGCAATGAATAAAAATCAATCTCGATCTTATTGCCATTCATAGAATATGTCTAGGTACATTGCCACTCGAATAAGGTATCGTACAACTTCCTAATATCTACACTGTAGACACTCATTGATTGTTCTCTAAAAATATAGAATAAAAATATAAGGGTTTAGCTACTCTATTAACCAAAAGATGTCAAATATTTGGTGGGAGCACACATATTTATAGGCGGAGCTAGACATTGCATTGATTTATATGCATCAACACATCATCCCATGTGTTGACGGGATCACATCGATAGGTACACATCAACGCATACCCATTGACGTAGTAGATGCAATGTAGCATCTACGATATAACAGCTAGTAGAGGCACATTGATAAGAATGCTATAATGTAGGCACAATGTAGCATCTACAACATCACATCTACAATATCTTAGCCAACTGATGCTTCATCATACACCCATGACTAGGTACAAACTTATCCTCGAGTTAACAGGATAGGGCCAAGCTTCCTTTACAAAAAATTGGCAATTTATGAGATTATTGATTAACACTAACTACTGACTAATTCTGAGTGCTACATTACAAAATTTTATTTGAGTGGATGTATACAAAATGAAAAAATGAGAAAAATCCTAGACAAACATTGAAGATTACAAAATTTGTAGAGGTCTTCAAAAATCCACTGAAGATGATTATTTCTTTTTTTCTGCTAGTGCTATTAGAATTCCAACCTTGACTGTTATAGTGATGCTTCTCTAGTTATGCAGAAAATTCTTGAAGGATGGGCTAAAATTTCTTCTCATCATCCCATGGATCTAGCAATCGTGCAATGTTTGGGCTATTATCCTAGATGTGCTACAGTTTTTCCATGGGCATATCCTCCATTGTCCCTCTCTTGGCTTCATTTTCATGCTTGGCAAAATACCTTCTTCCTTAGATGTTTCTTTTAGCATCACCTACAGTCACCAAAGGATCAACATTAGTTTTGGTAAATTTTCCTTAAGAATTAGCCCTTTTTGGGTCCCTTAGTTTTTATTTAAGCACAAGGTGATGACAACATACTATGCCCAAGGTTATGAGGTAACTAAAATCATCGAGTTGTTCACCTTATTTTGGTCAATTACTATTAGTTACCACAATGTTCGAAAATAGGATGTCAGCAAAATATCAAAGCAAACATCCATAGTCCCCATGACTAATAAGCATAACTCTGGAAGTGTACAAGTTTTTCAACATTGAAGATCAAAGGTTTGATTTAGAAGATGGTAAAGAAATATTAATGGATATGGAAATATGAAAGTATAAAAAATTAATGAAATGAATAAGAAGTAGTTCCAAAATCATGCATGAATTCAAAGAAATTTTCACTGATGTTCTAGAAGATGTGAAGGTTAGTTCAAAGCCATAATTAATAGGATTTATGCAAGTGGGTCCTCCCTAAAGCAAGCTCTTGCCCTAATGCCTTTTCATAAACACTTCTATAGATGTCCATGGGCACATAAGAAGTTAAATGTAGACCATGTATTTATTCCAAATAACACACAACTATCTCGATAGGGATGTTGCACTATACTACAAAAAACCAAATGGCTCATGATTGTATGTAATAGTGAGGTAAATAATGGGAAGAGAATGGATTGCAGAGATAGGGATGTAAGGTACTTGACCATGTTTGCAATAGGTTCTTCTGGAAAATGTGATTAAAATGATCTACATACCTATCCGTCCAAGTTTCAAACCAAGTTCATACCACTAACAATGATCTCACATTGATCTGTTCCTTCCTACCGACCATCATGAGTTCACAACCACCATAAAGAATAATCATCACCTAAAAAGAGAAGAAAAGAGAAGAAGGAAAGAAGGGCCTTAGTTAGAGTGGCACATTTAGGCATGGGTAACATTTCTTTCTAGCCCCACAACTAGTTCTTGTAGCCTGTTATTGTGTCTAAGGGGTATTCTTTGAATTCTCATGATTGTTTTTTATTTTTTTTGTTATTTTTTTCTTTCTCATTTTTTTGAATTTTATAATTTTATATTTTTTTGAAATGGAAACCACACCATGCAAAGACATAGCTTCCTATTTATTGGTCTATGAAGGAGTGATGATACATTCCTAGAGAAGTCATAAACCACATGAAGGAAGTCAAGAAGAGAATCCAAAAAATCCTCTTGAGGTCATGCCCTTTGCCATTCCCACTTGGTTGTTCCCTCTTTCCTTAAGGTACAATGATCATTAATTGATTTTAGGTTTATAAAATAAGAACCAAATTTCTTTCATGACAAAGACATTTTTATTTAAAGAATTGGAGGGATGGATGAGGTGGTCTCATTGCTTTACACAATTACTTACCCAATCATCTTGACAGCATAGCACAAAAAAAACCCAACACATAGTGTTGACTTCTACATCATGACTTGGCAATATTATTAACAAAAACATAAAACATAAATACAATGTCATAATAAATAAAAAGATATAATGAAAAAAATGGAAAACATATTAAGAATTAGAAAATATTGAAAGAAATGGAAAAATGATAAAAAAATTGTAAAACAAAAAAGTGAAAAGCACTTATTAGTTCTTGAACTAGGATGGAGCATCTCCCCCATGACTAAACTTATGACCACACATTCAGGAGATGGATTTTATAATTCCCTAGTTATACACCATTAGTTTCCCATCTATCATTGTTACTGATTTAATTATTCATGTAGTAGCACATCTAACATTGGTGATAATATCATTTGGATCATTTGTAGATGTATCTTTAACTAGACTTGAATGTATTTCTATTTTAGAGGGTCCAAATGTGTTTACTTCTTCTTCTTGATTTTCTATTTTAATTTTACGGCCTCCATGTTTAAAATCCTCTTTCGGTGTATAATCAAAGTGTAAGATATCTATATCTAAGTCCTCTAATTGGTTTGTTTTCTTAGGTTTAAAACTAATAAGTGGATTAGTTATTTTCATGCATCTTTGAAAGAGTCTTATACTCTCATATTTCAGCCACTAGGTGTCTTTGGTTTAGTGGCTACTATGTAGACTTATTTTTGCTTGCACACTTGTTCCTTGGCTTTGTTATGGATTGATATAGAGGTTTTGTTAATATTTTGGACTTCAAGCCCACCATTGCATCCTTTATTATTAGTAGTGATGCATGGAGGTTTCTATCTCTCCATATTGATAGCTTTATCTTTAATTTTTGGTGTTAGAGTGATAATGGTTATTGGCTTTTACATATGATCAGGAGACATTATTCCAAAGAGGAAGGATATTTGATGAATCGTGATATCACATCTGTGATATTAGGTCCATGATATCGGAGCCTACCATGCGATATCGGGACCTATCTCCTTGCCTATAAATAAGAGGTGGGTGCACTTGGTTTTGATATAGTTAGTTAGAACCTTAGTCGAACTCTTGCCTTTTCTCCCTCCTAGAGTTAGAATTATTTCTGCATGGCCACAGTAGGAGTCATAAAGTGAATGGATCTTTATTTGAGCATTGTGTACCTGAGCACACCTTGTGTATGGCAATAAAGATGAACTTTATGATAAACCTTGTAGCNTGGTGTTAGGATTAGTTAGAACTTAGTTAATGAGTAGTTAAGTTAAATTAGTCACTTAGTTATCTCTCTTCTCCCTTATTAGCACATGACATAAAAACATAAAAGATATAAAAATCATATTCCTCAAGCTTACTTAACCATACAATCGTGACATACAAGTAAGTTTGAGAAGATAATGACTAACCAACCCGTCATTGTTCCATAGAGGTGCATAAGCACTTAGTCCTTGGAATTCGATCGGATTGTTTGTGAAACACTTGTATTCATATGGTTGAGTGTAGGGGTACTTGGTTGCTCATCATTGGCACCGTTGCTGGGGACTTAGTTGTTTGTGCGCTAATTAGAACTTAGGAAATCATTTACATCATTGGAATGAACCCTTAGGGTTGGTTGAGAAAAAAATAATACATTGCACACTAAATAGACAATCATGTCTCCTTCTTCGTACGAAAGTGTTTCACTGCCTAGGTCTGAAATAGGAAACAATCGATGGCATAATACACATGATGTTGATCTACCAATCCCTCAATAGCTTCGAGTGGTATATATTCATCTCGATCAATATATACTAGATTTCACCTTTATCCTCCATCAAGATTAACAATTACATTGGCAATACATAGAAGGTAACATAGTATTACCTCCTAATTGTTCAGTCCCAAACATGCTTCTTTGTGCTCTTACACAAATTGGCATGCAACACTTACACACTGAATACATTGTGCAAGACCATGATTTGAGAGAATACCATCCCACAGAGGCACAACATCAAAGGGACTTACAATAGGAGAGACATCATAAGTCTTTGAAGGGTAAGTGGTCCCAGGATATCCCACATATCTTAAGCGAAATGAGGGTGGTAAACTTGCCTCAAGAAGTTGCTCACATAATGATGTTCCTCCCCTTGACTTTGACCAAGGAGTTGTGTATCAAAACCTTCATTTCACTATTCATAACCAAGGTTCTGATACCCACAGGCATAAAGGATCTAAAAAAGGGACATAGACACATGATAAATGTGGACATTCTAATCGCAATCATGATTGAGGCTGAGATCGCCGAAGAGAAGGTAGCAGACATTGTCATGGTGATGGTTCTCCTTCTTCTTCACCTTCATCATCTCCTTCACCCTCTCCTTTAGTATCCAGATGCAGTCATAAAGAAAAAGACCATGGGGATAAAGGTAGGAAAAGAAAAAGTCATAAATGAACCAGCCAAGAAAGGGGATGAGGGCACTCTAGAGAATCACAACATAGAAGAAGGGAGAGTAGGGAACAACGTAGGCATCATAAACGCCATGGACAAGACGATCACGATGAACCCCTACTTGTTACTCAAAGTATGTTAGACATAATTGAGGTTGTTAGAATTCCAACAAGGCACCAAAAAGATAGTAGGATCAAGAGATTAGATATGAACAACATCCCACAATTTGAAGGGGGATAAAACACTGATCCTTAGAATCACTTACAAGCATTCCATGATGCGCGTGCCTTACAAAACATGATGTGTATGCCTTACAAAATGAATGAAAAAAACTTAAGTTGTTCCCATGGACACTAGTTAAAGAATCGGAGAGCTGGTATTAGTCCTTAGAACCAGAATTCATTTGTAGGTGGAGTGCCATGTTAGAATTTTTTAACGATAAGTACCAAACATACTCCCAAGTTTCCAACCTCTAAAAGTAAATCCAAGGCTAGAAACAAGGAGGACATGAACCCTTGGATGCTGCCATGGGCCGATACTATGCATTGTTACATCGTTGTCATGGCCATGATTATTGGCAAAGGGATCAACTACAGCATCTCATAAATAGGCTTAGGCATGAAACAAGAAGAACCCTTGGGACTTATGCCCAAGGAAGACTATCCAAGCTTAGGTCCCATCAAATTCAAAGACTATTGGAGTAATTTGCTAAGGAAGAAGGTGAGCTATGGAAGAGAGAAAGTGCAAAAGTGTATAACAAAGATCCTTCCCTCCAGAAGAGGGGAGTGAGATTTTGTGAGGATGAAGAAAAGTAACCACTCAAAGAGATGGTGAATAGGAAAACTTTGCCTATCCAAAAGTTGACATTAGAAGTATTGACAAGGTTAAACCAAATGTGGGATTCCCTAGACAATAGATTTCAAACTGTTCTTAAATTAGTAGAGGAGTCTAGAAAGCAAGGTAAAAAAGAAAAAGAAGAGAAGCTAAACATGCATGTAGCAAGCGTAAGTGAAAAGTTGCCATCATTGAAGAGGTTGTGGATTTAGAAACAAACAATGATAGTGGATGCAAGATATGTCAATATGACCATCCTAAGGGATGTTGCCCTGTAATCTCACATTTGCAGGAGTCTGGGGTAGATGTACTCAACCCATGATTAAACAAAGGGTGAACACCCTAAAGGTTACCTTATCCTCAAGGTAACCCAAGGAAGTTCCACCAACCTCAACATATTATCCAAGTGGAGATCCATCACAACCATTCAAGTAGTATCAATAGTGGCAATACCCACAATCATGGGGATTTCCACCACCAAGGCAATAGTATCCTTACTAATAACCTGACCCATATGTATATTATGTGCAATAGCAAATCTCTCCACGTAACTCTACTGGTCATGTTACTCCTCAACCTCACTACCAAGCCCATGAGTATTAGGGACTCCCTCTTCTAGGGGCGATATTCTACAAGCATATCATCCTTCTCATCCGGCCACATCTCTTCCACCAATAGCTCCACTACCACCTACTGTCATGATGCAAGATGAACTTCCTACCCAACTATAGCAATGTAATGCCACAAGGGCTATTAACTCTCAACCTACTATTAGTTCCAACAACCGCATGAAGAAAAGAGCTTTCTTTAGAACCAAAAGTCCAACCAAGTCCTTGTAATCACAAGCAACTAATTTCTTAGATGCCTCAATATCAATCAAAACTTCAAAGCCTCCTTTAACCCAACCACGACACTCAACACATATGGTCATGCTAACACATGCCTTCACTGATTGGATTAAAGATGGTAATCTTCCTAGGAAATTCTTTGATCCTAGGAGTCCTTTGATATACTTACAAACTGTTGAAAACAAACTATGCAAGGCTCTTTTGGATTCAGGTTCTAGTGTCAACTTGATTTCTCAAAAAATGTACAAAGCCTGAAACTTTCCTTTGCTAAAAAAGAGTAACATCCATCTAGAGTTGGCCAACCAATCCATCACTATCCCATTGGGACTAGTGAAGGACATTGTCACCACTATTTGTGGGTGGTCATACCAAGCTAACTTCCTAGTGATTCAGGTGAACAACGATAAGGGGGACTTCCCAATCATAATGGAAAGGGCATGGCTAAGCACCATCGATGCATGCCTGGGAATCCATGATCTCTTCCTAGAAATATCAAAGGAAAAATACATTCAGAAAGATCGAGAAGAAGAAAGTTTCATGCATTGCATATAGTGACACAGGGTGTAATTGCATGCAGAGGTCATGGTTTGTACAAAATTTAGCATTTCCTACATGCAATTAGTGTGCACAAGTGATTAACATATAAAGATTCTTGTATGCAGCAACCACACAATAGGAAGGTGCCCAGTGGTTGACAGCTGATCAAGAAAGTAGTTCAATCATATGCATGGAACCAACTAAGGGTTTGACTTGCACATACATTGATAGCATAGATGCATTAGAGCAAGTCCACCACCAACTTCCAAGTATTAGCCTTGAAAATATCAACTGGGGGAAGTTGGAAATCCCTAAGAAATTTAAGTAGGAGCCCCTCAAGTTGAAACCATTGCCCACCGGTATGGAATACACATTCCTTAAAAATGGAAAACTGGTAATTATTAACATGAAGCTTGCTCCACAACAAAAAGAGAGACTACTAAAGGTGATAAATAAATGGTTGAAAGCCTTTTCTTGGTCATATATTAAATTAACTAAAATAGATCCTAGGATATGCTAGCACAGAATTTACACTGACCCCTCCATGAAGCCTCAAAGAGAAGTGTAGAGGTGATTGAACCCAAAGTTGAAGCAAGTAGTTAAGGAAGAAATCAAACAGCTTCTCAAGGCTGGGTTCATATACCCCATTGCTGATAGCGAATGGGTTATCCCCTTAGTTATTATGCCTAAAAAGGGAGGCAAATGGAGGGTATGCATAGATTTTAGGCTACTAAATATGGCAACATTCAAAGATCACTTTCCATTGCCATTTGTCAACCAAGTATTAGACACCATCACAGAGCATGGCAATTATAGTTTTCTGGATGGATATAGTGGATATAACCAAATAAAAATAGCCCTAGAAGACCAAGCCAAGACTACATTCACCAATCCTTAGGGAATGTTTGCATACAAAAAGATGCCATTTGGCTTGTGTAATGCCCTTGCAATGTTTCAATGACTAGTTCTAATAATTTTTCAACAGATAGGGAAATGGCATGGAGGTCTTTATGGATGACTTCTCCACTTATGAAGCAAACTTTGATCAAGCCATGGACCGGTTAGAGCAAGTGTTAAAAAGATGTGTAGAAACCAATTTGAGGCTTAATTGGTAGAAAATCCATTTGATAGTCCAAGAAGGCATAGTACTAGGACACAAAATCTCACACATAGGGATAGAGGTAAATCCCAAAAAGATCAAAGTTATCCAAGGAATTACTTGTCAAATAGAAATTGTAAAAGATATTCAATCATTCCTTGGACACACTGGCTACTATAGGAGATTTATTGAGAACTTTTCAAAGGTTTCCAAACCATTGGTGGAATTAATGAAAAAGGACATACCTTTTGAATGGACCAGGGAATGTGAATTAGCCTTCCAAACTCTGAAATAGAAGCTAGTAGAAACACCCATTCTACAAGTTCCTAACTAGTCCAAACCATTCCATATTATGACTGACATGTTCAACTATGTCTTAGGAGTTGTACTTACATAGTTAGATGACCAGAAACATCCTTATTACATCCACTATGCAAGTACAAGTATTGTTGGTGCACAACTAAACTACACTACCACAGAGAAAGAATTAATGGTTGTAGTGTTTGCACTAGAAAATTTTAGACACTATATATTGGGATATAAAGTATATATATATATATATATAGATCATAGTGTAATCCAATTCCTCATGAATAAGCCAATGGTAAGCCCTCATATCATACGATGGCTTGTAATATTACAAGAGTTTGATTTAATGATGATTGATCACAAAGGCACCAAGAATGTAGTTGCTAATCATTTATCTTGGTTGCAATGTGACAACAAAGAGGATGAGTATCTAATTTCTGATCATCTCCTTGATGAATTCCTCTTTACTGGTGTAGTGAATAATCAATCACCCATGGAGACAAACTAGTATAGTGGCATTCTTACCTATCTCCTCACACAAAAAACACCACAAGAGTTAAACCTTAAGAAGAAGCAATAGTTTCTTCACTGAGCCAAGTACATTATGGAGATCAATGGGCAACTTTACAAAGTATGTCCTAATGCCTTGGTTTGATGGTGTGTTCTTGATATAGATCAACTGTGAGTTCTCTAAGATGCTCATGAGGGTCCTTGTGGGGGTCATTACGCTGGGAGAGAAATGACCATCAAAATCTTACTTGCAAGATATTATTGGCCTACATTATTTCGGGATGTCCATCATTTTTTCCAATCTTGTGAGTGTTGTCAACATGATGGGGGAATGACTACTAGAATGGAGGGTCCACAACAATGGATTCAACTATTAGAACCCTTCAACATTTGAGGAATTGATTTTATGGGGTCCATTACACCAATGTCCAGTGGAAAATCTTATATCGCAGTTGTCGTTGACTACCTAATAAAATGGGCCGAAGCAGCTACTATTAAAAATTGTATATCATCTATAGCTACACGATTTGTTCAACAACAAATCATGAATAGGTTTGGTGTGCTGCATGCACTTATTTCAAACAATCATACATACTTCACAGGTGCAACTTTTTAGAAATTAATGCAATGCTTAGGGGTTGAGCATAAATTGACTACACCATACCACCCCCAAGCGAAAAATCAAGCAGAGGTCACCAATAGGGAGATTACAAAAATATTGAAAATAATTATTAGCAAGTATAGGTGAGATTGGAGCACTAAACTAAATGATGCTCTTTGGGCATACTACTCCACATGGAAACTCCCTATAGGCTACTCTCCCTATGCGTTAGTGTACAGGAAGCTACTGACACTTCCTATACAAACTGAGATCCATACACTATCCATAGCATGTGACCTCAACCTTGACCTTGATCTAGCATAGAAATAATGATTAGTAACCCTTAACTTGCTATATGAAAACCAACTAGCTACCTTGTCATCTAATTAATTGCACAAGGGATTCAATCAACGATGTCATAACCTAAGAATTAGGAAAGTTAAATATCAACCAAGAGATAAGGTTCTCTACTAGAAGCCCACACATGTGCCACAATGTACTAAATTTCAAACACTATGGGAAGGACCTTATATTATTTATGCAACTTTTCCTTCAGGGGCCATGAAAATATACAAACCTGAGAGCCCAAAAAAGAAACTATTGGTCAATGTGCAACAAACCAAACCTTTCCATGAGCATATGATAGCCAGTACACATGCTACCTTTGTTGGTGGACAACCTTGCTCACTATTTTGGATCTCCTCCTTCCAACTCAGTCATGGGGGAGATGGCCATCTATGCTAACCGTTCTAGGCCCTTAGTTCTTTTTGAATTTTTGTTTTACATATTTTTTTTACACGTTCTTGTTTTACACATTTTTTTTACACATTTTTCCAACTTTTCTTATTTTTGTCTTAAACCATCATTCATATTTTTACTATTTCTTTGTTTTCTTGATTTACTTGATGGTGGATTGAATTATATCATATTAATTTCTAATTTTTGATTTTTACCTTTGAATTATGATGTTGATATTAAGGTATGGTTCTTTTGGTAAAATAGGCAATGAGTCTATGCCATACACTTATCCATACAACTCTATGGTCTCCTTTGGCTTGGAACTGTACTATCCCCTTTTTCTAAGTAAAATTTTTAATAAATTGGTGGCTAGGTATTTTTCAAACTAAGGAAAGACTCAAAGGATGAAAAGGGTGTCACTTCAAGGAAATTCGATGCATTTGTGCTGGCCATTCTCTTGGGTGCTTGGATGCTTTTTCTTGGGTTTTCTACCATTTTGCCATCAATCAAATATCAGGAAGCTAAGTGAATAAAAATAAGTCTTTGCATGGTGTGGTTCTCAAGAAAAAAAAGAAAATAAGAAGAGAAAAGTGAGAATTCAAAGCACACCCCTTAGACTCAATAATGAAGTATGGGCTACAAGCACTGGTTATGGAACTGGAAAGACATGTTACTGATGCCTGAAGGTTCCCTCTAACTAAGGCCCTTTCTTGCTTCATGCTTCTCTATCTCTGTCTCCTCAGAATGGTGGTGACTCTTTATGGAATCATTCTTGTTGCTTCAAGTGGATGGATTGGTCAAGTGTGTTGATGCGAGGTCACTAGATGTGGTTTTTCTGAGTCTGGATTTGGGATGAGTTCTACTCAATCACATTAACCATAAAATACAAAAAAAAAATTTACACAGCCTTATTCTTGGGATTCCATTCCATTCTCTCCTCTCCATATTTCTTTCCATTTTCCACATCATTGTCAGTTTTATCATTAGTCCATCTCTAGGTTGATGCATTTTTTTTCTTTGGTGAATTCTTGTGGGTAAGTTTTTAACTCTTGCTTCCAAATGACATTACTAGAGCCTATGGACTCTTTGTTTTATGGGTTTGTTAAGGCATAAACAACATGAGCCAACTTTGGGGAGGACCCATTGGCATTCCTTTTTGGTGCAATTGTTAACTTCTTTTCTTTAAATATTTCTTACAATCAATCATTTCTTGTTTCATCCCCATCCATGGCATCCATTTTATTGGCATTGCCATTTTTATTTTTCCCATCTTTCTTGTTCCTCATATTTTTCCATCTTATAGCTACCGGAGGTTTTCTCTTAGTCATGGGGGCCCTGGCACAAATTTTTCAATTTTTTTTATTCTACTATTTTCTTAACCCCTACACCTTGGGTAGTCACCAGTGATAAATCTCTGAACTAGTTTTTTCCATAACCACAACTCAGCCAATGTGCTTCATATCGAGGCAAGTTATCAACTACATTGTGGTTTATCTATCCTTGCTCATTTGTGACTATGTTGTATGTGTAGATGATGATCATATAAACAATGGACTGAGCTTGGAGGAAGCACTCAGGATGGACCAGAGCTGGAGTGTTTACAAAAGGAGCAAGTTTGGTGGTATGGCTATGGATAAACAATGGAAGGTGCAATCTCGGGATTGGTGGCAACACACTTCATCTTCTTTCTCTCTCTTTCTCTTCAAGGTACCAAAAAAAGGCTTGAATGTCATTTATGTACAAGTGTTCACCATAATGGTCATGAACACTAATGTTGTAATATGCTTATTGATCCGTTCACTGGGCACATTGAGTCTATCATCCCATTCCACCATCAGTTGTCAATTAGTCAATAATCCTATACCTTTCCAATGTTTTGTAAGGAACTCAAGGATGTGTTTTTATTCAATTGTGGGGGTATGATAAATCGCGATATTAGGTCCACAATATTGCATTTGCGATATTAGGTCCGCTATATCAGAGCCTACCATGCGATGTCGGATACTCAATATCGAGACTTGTCTCCTTGTCTATAAATAAGAGGTGGGCACAATTGGTTTTTATATAGTTAGTTAGACCCTTAGCCAAACTCTTGCCTTTTCTCCCTCCCAGAGTTAGAATTATTTCTGTGTCCCTGTAGTAGGAGTCATAAAGTGAACGGATCTTTATTCAAGTATTATGTACTTGAGCACACCTTGTGTACGGTAATAAAGATGAACTTTATGATAAACCTTGTAGCATCTAGAATAGATTAATTAGTGTTAATTAATGTTATTAAATACTTTCCTAGTTAGTTAATGTCTTATCTTACCCGACACTTTCTTAAGTAAATACACTCAGTACAACCACTTCAAGCATGTGTGTAACGCTTGGTAACCTAGTAATGATTAGCGTTTGGGAATCCTAACAGCGTTGCACTAGTTTAGGATGTGTACAATAAGTGGGAATGGATGCTGGTGTTAGGATTAGTTAGAACTTAGTTAATGAGTAGTTAAGTTAAATTAGTCACTTAGTTATCTCTCTCATCCCTTATTAGCATAGGACATAAAAACATAAAAGATATAAAAATCATATGCCTCAAGCTTACTTAACCATAAAATCATGACATACAAGTAAGTTTGGGAAGACAACGATTAACCAACCCATCCTTCTTCCATAGAGGAGCATAAGCACTTAGTCCTTGGAATTCGACTAGATCATGCGTGAAACACTCATATTCGTATGGTTGAGCATAGGGGTACCTTTTCTCTCATCAATGTTGTACCAAATTAGTCTTGTGCTAGTTTTGATGTGCTAGTAGGTCTATGAGTTTTGCAGTCACATGTGGAAACTATCCTAAAGAAAAGATGTTTCCAAGGTTGTCATTAAGATCTACTAACATTATCATTTCTTAGTATGTTCATAGCATAAGGGACATTTTTTTGTTGATGCTATGGTGCCAAAGCTTCGTATGTTGTTTTTGGTGGCATGTGATAGAGGAAAGTATGAGAAAATTAAGGATATGACAAAGGGTAAGAGGCATGTGGTGGTGATCCCATAGAAGATGTTGTGGGTTGATGATATTTAGGAGAGTGGTAGTAGTGATTTGATGTAGAGGAAGTAGACCTAGTTGGAGAAGCATGTTGTTGAACATAATGTCTATATGAGTTTGGATAGCAATAAGAGTAGTGTTGGTTTGATGATGGCCTCCCCAATGACTATGGATTTTGGCATTGTAGTTGATAGTAATTTTGAGGATGATAAGAAGTTCCACTTGGATAGTGTAGTTGGTTGTAGGGCTGTCTATAATTACCTTGTGAGTAAGGAAATTTTCTAGACATTTGCTTTTGTATGAACTTGGGATTCAAAGCAAAAACTCCATACTCATGTAGATGTAACATAATTGGGCAATAGCCCTTTGGATGGTCATATAGGAAAATGTCACATCCATTATCCTATCCTATGGTTAAGTCTATAGCCTCTTCTTCTATAGTCATTTTCCCTTTCTACTGATAAGTGTTTCTACAAGTTTCTTGGTTTATTTTCCTTTTCTTGTTTTGATCACTTGATTTTTGTTGTGTCATCATCTCCTCTATCTTTACTTCAAGCTCATTGATAGACTTTTGTATTGGTTCATTAAGAGTTACCTCCTTTTGCTCATCATAGACATGGATCCTCTTCTTTTGAAGAGTGTGATCCTAGTTATATTCCTCTACATTCACTCATTTACATAGCTCTCCTTCTTCTTTTTCCACTTGCTCAATTTGCATTTATATTTGATTGGCTTTTAGTTCATATAATCAACCTTGGACATAAATCCCAAGGGTCTCCCTCATTTGATTATGAAGGCCATCTATGATGTGAAAAAGTTGCTCTTTTTGAGAGAAATCATGACTTGGACATCTATGTAGTAGAGAATAGTATTTATCTAAGGCCACATCAAACGATTTAAGATTTTCTTGCTTCCATCCTTGGATTTATTTTCTCAAGTTGGACACTATCACATAGGTTTGGTATTTTTCATTGAAGAGTTCTAGCATTGTGGACCATTTATGGATTCAATTTGGTTTCAATGATCTATACCAAATTTCAACTTCATCTACTAACATCCTAGGAAAGAGCTTAAGCATTTTCCACTTGAGTTCAATGTTTTGCAAGGTGCAGACATCATGCAAGGCTTGTAAATGATGTTGTGGATTATTATTGTAGCCTTCCCTAAATTTAGGAATATTATCCATATCAAGTAATTTGATGCAGTTGTACCTTTGATGCCTTTGGGGTATTTGAACTACCTCCCAAATCTATGTTAGGGTCTTAGTAGCCAACAAGGGTTCATCTATATTAGACATGTCATGGTGATAATCTATATTTCTATTCATTTAATTGTGATGATCTTATCCATGATCATTTTGATGTCTTTTATTTTTCCCATGGGTCTAATTTCTACCTTTATCTTAACCTCATAGCAAAGATCTATCTCTATACCTATGTTCATCTTCATTAGAACTAGACGTTGAAGAGGAATAGGAAGATGGGGAATTGAGAGAATTTCCATGGCTCCTATATTTTCCCCATGGTCCATTGATTTATCTCTTCTAGGTTTGGAGGAGGTCCTAGGCCTTAATACTCTCCTTTTTCTAGGACTTACTCCATCTCCTCTAGGATTATTTGTACCAATTGAATATGGTCCATGCATGTAGTACAAGTTCAAAATAAGTATATGAAACCCCTGCTTAAGGTTGTTTATTCCAATTCTCTTTAGTATAAAACCTACCATTTTTCCTATGAGTGTTTTCATCATATGATGCATTATTAGTCCTATGTGAAGAAGACATGTTTTTAGCATGTGTGACTAAGAATAAAATATTAATATTTTCTAAAAGATAAATTGTTAATACTTTTATTGTGATCGTTTATAATATAACTAATTTAGATAACTACCTCCATCCCCAGCAACAACACCAATGATGAGTAGTGGGTACCCTCTATGTTCAACCATATGAATCATAAGCATTCATGCATAATCTAGTCGAATTCCATAGATGGGACTAGTTGTGCATCTAGATTTTTAAGCATTGATCGCAATTCATTTTCTTCCCACTTGGACTAGTGGTAGCTTTGTCATGTATGGTTTAGTCCAAAGTGAGGCATATGATGTTGATGTTTTTTCAACTTTATGCTACTTCTAATGATAATAGAGAAATTAATTATTTAATCTAATTAACAATAGAAAGTAAAGTCTAAACTAGCCTATGGGCAAAGAGTGTCCATTCCCAGCTTGTTGTACACATCCTAGACTCATGTACCCACTACTAGAATTACCAAGCATTATGATACTAGATGAACCAAGAAATAATGTTGCTAGGATTACCAAGAGAATATGTTTTTATGCTTGAAACCAGTCATGCTCATTCCACCAATTGATTAACTTGCATGAAATGTAAATGTTAACTAAGTACATGAAAAGTAAATTACATGGGAAGTAAATCTAATCTAAGTCAAAGTGCCACAATGAATAAGAATCAATCTCGATCTTATTGTTGTTCATGGAATGTGTCTAGGTGCATTGCCACTAGAATAAGACATTTTACATCTAACTCAAATCTACATTGCAAGAATTCATTGTGTATTCTCTACAACTATAGAATAAAATTGCAAGGGCTTAGCTACTTTATTAACCAAAAGATGTCAAATACATGGTCGGAGTCGGAGCATGCATACTTATAGGAAAAGTTAGACACTATGTTGACACATATGTATCAATGCATCAACAAGATCATGTCGATGGGTACATGTTGACGCATATGCATTGATGTAGCATGGACATCACAAATGAGATGTAGCATCTGCGATGTAGTAGCTAGTAGAGACACATCAACAGGAATGCTACAATGTAAACAAAATGTAGCATCTATGGCATCACATCTACAATATCTTAGCTAATTGATGCTTCATCAGTTGTGAACCTCATTATCATCAAAGCTACAAGCCAATTTTCATCTAGAAGGTTAAGATTCATGAGACGTTCTTTTTGAGCTAAGTTTAAGTCTAGGTCAAGCATACTAGCAGTCACTAAAGTTTTTAACTTTTCTTGGATTGGGAGTGTAGGAAGCTTTTCATAAACTAGTTCATATGGTAAATATTGAATAGGAAGTTTCCATGTGGATCTATATGCCCATAGAGCATCATTTAGCTTAGTGCTCCAATCCTTTCTAAATCAACTAATAGTTTGAGTTAATATTCTTATGAGTTCTCTATTGGTTACTTCTACTTGATTGTTTGCTTGGGGTTGATATGGTGTAGTGAATTTATGATTTACTCCAAGGAATTGCATTAGCTTTTTGAATATAGCTCCAATAAAGTGGGTTCCATTATCAGATGTCAGTATTCTAGGTACTCCAAACTAATTCACCACATGTTGTTGGAAAAATTTAGCAACTATTGTGGCTGTATAATCCTTGACTATAATATATAGTTTTTTACCACTTAGTATAATCATCAAAAATTACTATAATATACAATTTTCCATTGGACATTGGCGTGATGGGCTCCATGAAATTAGTTTCCCAAATATCAAAGGGTTCTAATGGCTATATCTACTATTGTGAACCTTCATTTCTAGTTGTGAGTTGTGAGTCTTCCATCACATTGACACCTCTCACAAGATTGGAAAAACTAGTTTGCATCTTTGAATATGGTAGGCTAGCACTAATCTATTATCATTACTTTGAGTATTTTTCTACATCATATGTAGTGACCACCATATGATCCTTCATTTGTCTCTTGTAAGACTCTTTGCTAATCTTCCTCAAGAACACACCATCTGACTAATCCATCAATATAAATCTTGTAAAGGTTTCCATTAATTTCCATATATTGTTTGGCTTTGTGGAGGAACTATTCTTTTGGTTTCTTTTTCCATTCAACAAGAAGCTTTTGTGTAGTAAGATAGGCCATATAATAAAAAATCCATAACTTCTCTTTTGAGGTTGTAGCCATTGTTGTTCTTGTGAATAAATGTTCAATAAAAAATTATTTTGATAATGGTTCATCATTATCTTATGGTTCTCATATGATTCTAGATAGATGATTAGCTACAACATATTTAGTTCCCTTTTAAACTATCATGGTGATGTTGAATTTTTGTAATATCATGAGCCATCTTATCATCTTTGGATTGACTATTGGTTTATTCCATTAGAAATCTAATAGCACTATTGTCCATATGGACATAAATAGGATACCCTAGCACATAATGTCTAAGTTTCTCAAGTGCATATACCATGACCATAAGCTCCTTTTCTAGAGTGGTGTAACTAAGTTGTGTACTAGTAATTCTTCAATTAGAATAGTGTATGTAATAAGGTCATTTTTAATCATCCAACTGAGTGAGTACTACTCCTAGTGCATAGTTTGAAGCATCTATCATAATGTGGAAGGGTTTAGACCAATCCAGAACTCAAAAAATTGGTGTTTCAATTAGTTTCTATTTTAATGTCTCAAATACCTTCTCACATAATTTTGTCCAATGGAATGATGCATCTTTCTTTGTGAGTTATACTAGTGGTTTTACAATCTTTGAGAAATTTTCAATAAATATTCTATAGTATCTTGTGTGGCCAATAAATAATTAGAAATCCTTAACAATTTGTGGCCTTTTCATGATATTTTAGATGAATCTGTGCTCTAGAACTATACCATCTTAAACTATTAAATAGCTTTCTACCAATTGAGATTTAGATTGATTTCTACACATCATTTCAATACCTACTCTATATGGTCCAAGTATTATTTAAAATCTAGCCCACATGTTAAGAAGTTATCCATAAATACTTCAACTTCATTATTAGTTTTCTTTTAGAAGATGTTGAGAATAAGTTTTTGAGATGTAGGTGATGCATTATCCAATCCAAAGGACATTTGCTTGTATGCAAATGTTCCCCATGGACTAGTGAATGTAGTATTTTCTTAGTCTTTTGATGCAATGTGGATTTGATTGTACCCATTTTATCCATTGAGAAAGTTGTAATACTAATGTCCTACAATGGTGTCTATGACTTGGTGAAGAAATGGCAAAGAAAAATGCTCCTTAAATGTTGCTAAATTTAACAACTAGAAATCAATGCAAACCTTTCACTTATCATCTTTCTTTGGAACAATTACTAAGGGAATAGACCATTTAATGTATGCTATAGGATAGATAACCCTACTTTTAGCATTTTTTCTGGTTCTTATTTTATAACTTCATTAAGCTTTGGGTTCAATCTTCTTTGAGGTTGATGGCATGGTTTGAAAATTGGATATGTATAGATTTGGTGTTGATAGACACATGGATCTATACCAATTATCATACCATATGGCCATGAAAATGCAATGGGCCATTTATTTACCACTTTCAATAACTTTCTCTTTTTTTCTTTATCAAGATTGGCATTAATAATTACCAAATTTTTGTTATTCAAAAAATCATATTCTAGTTCATCCAGTAGGGTTTTTAGCTCTAAAGATGCTAGTTCATACTTCTCTTGCATCTCTAATAGTCCCCATTTGATATCTTCTTATTGAGATGTTTGTACATAGGGGTGTTTCCTTCTAAACTATTCTAACTTATCAGTTTCTTCAATATAGGCACTTGTGATTCTATTCAATGGTTTCATACATATATTGGATTCTATTTCTTATTTAGTAATTAGCCATTGGGTGCTTTCTTGTCATGTGGCTATTACATACAAACATTATTGTACCTAAACATCCTCTATAGATTGATTGCAAGTTGTATTGATGTCTTGCTTTATGGCCCAAATTTTTTGCACACAATTGCACCCACTATTGTTGTATGTGATACATGGAACTTTGCAATTCTATATGATTCTAACTTCATCTTCCTTAGAAATTGCCAAGGACAAGTATCTAATTCCTAGCTTAGCATTCATAGTGCTAACCAATGCTCTTTTCATAATTATAGAAAATTATCTTTTATTTTTTTCCACTTGTATAACTAAGAAATCAATAGCATAAGACCAACAACTTATGGTGGTGATGACATCTTTCACTTGTCTAAGTGGAACAGTAATTGACTAATCGACAAGCTTTAGTTAGATGTTATTTTTCTTTACTCAAGGAAGATTCCAGGATTTGTACATGTATTGTGAAATTAGATTTACTTCTAACCTAGAATCTAGTAGAGCCTTGCAGGGTTTATGTCCTGCTATTTGTAGATATACTAAGGAACTTCTAGGATTTGTTCTTTTCTTGGGAAGTGTTTCTACTTTAATCTAGTGTGTGAACATTTGGATGAGCATGATAGTTGTTAAATAATTATTGGTAGGTTTTGGAAGCACAATATTCTATGGAAGAGTGTCTATGAATGGGATAGAGTTAGTTAAAGTTTCCATCCTTCAAACTTATTTTGGACTTGTTTTGAAAATAGAATGTTTCTTGGATTTAGGTTGATTTACCATCATATCCTTTTGTATATTAACTACCCTAGTAGCACTTTTTTGTTTTGGTTATCTTGGTAGCTCTCCTTAAATAATTGGTGGTAATAATAATGATAGGAGATTAAGATTTTGTGGTGAGAACCTAACTGTTGATGAAGGTATGTATGAATTTGAATTCATGTGCGAAGTGGTGGTTTTATGATATTCTGCTGGATAATAATAAGAGGAGGTGTGGATTGAAGCATTTCTTGGAGAGATTGGACATTGAACATAGTATTGATAAGCATCCGGTTGCCTATATGGATATAGTTGCCTTGGAAATGATATCCCCCATGCTTGTGTTTGTTGCCATTACCATTGGTATTGTTCCTACAGTTGAGGATAGGCTCTACTTGGTTAATATGATAGTTTTTAGGGTTCTCAAAAGTTACATTATGGGTACAAAAATTATCTTGGCATTTTTTTTCTTGAGAAATCTTGGATTAAGGGTGTATGCCTCAGACTCTTGCAAATGGATCATTACAAGATAGCATCCTTTAGGATGTTCATATTGGCACACTTTGCATCGTTCATCATCTTCCAAATTGGAGTTTGTTAATTGTTTGATTGTAGCAACTTTTCCTTTATGTCTATAATTTTCTTGTTCATTGTCTACTATTTTCTTCTATTCTTTATTTTTGTTCAAGGCCTGTTTAGCCTTCTCATTTAGTATCTTAAGTGCAGTAGTAAATTTTTCACCCATAGAATCCCACATTTTTTTTACCTTAGTTGCAATGTCATTAATAGATTTTTGGATGGGTAGCCATATGATATCGAAATTTTCTTTTTCTTTTCTTTTTCATCTGATAAAGTCAAATTTTGAAGGACTATGATATCGAACATATGATATCATAGCTCCGATATTGAAGCACTAGCTATGCCATTGTATATGCAATATCATGGGATGCATGCCAGCCTATAAATATAGCACTTAGGCACATAGATTCATAATAGATTTCATTTCATAGTAGCATAACTCTTTTCATTTTTTTTTATGAATTTAGTCTTTAGCACTTAGTAGTGTATGCTTGTAATGTGGTATTAAGTGATTGTACAGAGACTTTATTCAAGTGGATTGTACTTGAATACAGTTTATGACCAGCAATAAAGATTAATATTACTTATCATCATTGAACCACCCACTTAGTTTTCTTTCTATTTTCTTAGAATAATTGTTCTTGTTTTTCTTAATTAATCATTTACTTTACAAGCACTTTATTTAACATGTTGAAAGTAATTGGTATGGATATGACTAGTTTCAAGTTCTAAGTGCAGTTATTTGGTAACCCAATAGTGTTATCTCTTGGTATGCCTAGTACTGGTATGAAACACCATCAATTTTGGGCCATCATGATTCTGTTGGTGTAATTCCATGATGGATCGCACAAATGGTTCAACACCCTAGAAGTCCTAATGCCTACAAGGCTATGTTTGAGTGTGCATGCTACGCTCTTCACCATAGTCAACGTAGGGCCCAGTTGTAGAGCCAGTTCACACAAATGGAGCATTAAAGGTAGACCGCATAGTTCGGTAAATTTTCTATCTCCTAGGCTAACAAGCTTGCTACACTCTTTAGCTTGCCCAGCTTGACACATGACCCAGTTAATGGTCTACCTAGGGACCATGCTAGGAGCTGTCAAAAGTGTTTAGGATGGACTAAACAGTTTAGCAAGTTTTCTAACAGCAGAGACCTGCTACACTACACTATGTTGCACAGTGTAACAGGCCTTGTGGTGACTGATCAGACATAGAAGATGTAGTTGGTAGGTGTCTAGTCTTTAAAGGAGTTTGCATTGCTTCAATATTTGAAGTCTGATCAGCATAACATGGAAAAAACATGGTAAATGTCATAAAAGTTATCCCATTTTGGATGCTATGCTGTGCTACGCTACACAACGTAGCAAAGCATAGTAGGACATGACAATCTTTTCCCAAACTACCTTGACATAGGAAACAAAATTACCCTTGCCTCAACCATAAAAAATGCTTATTCTACTACCACCCTAGGACATGACCGACATCCCATGACAAAATGTTTGCAAAGTGAGCCAAAATTCAGGCCAAACTATGTGCTACGCTACATAGCGTAACACAGCGTAGTGGGGTCAGAATGCACAAAGGTCCTCCATCAAGTTGTTCTAGCAAAATAATCACACTTGGCCACCCTTCAACCTCCAAGACTACCTATCCCACTTCACCCTCGGGTCCCAACCAAAGTCTCTTGACAAAGCATTGCAGATTAACTAAGAATTCATGTCACATTGGTGTAGCAAACCAAGAATTCATGTCACATTGGCTGCTACACCGTGCTACATTGCACAACATAGCACAGTATAGCGGGGAAATTGAGGATAAAAATGTCCCAGGGATGAAACTAGGAAGTTTCAGGATTCTTCAACATGAAAAGTGTAATGGTTGTTTGCTAATATGGCTTGCCTAGCTAGGCCTTAGAGGGGTATGTTTAATTTTTAGGCAAGATTTCTCTTAAAATTGGCTAGTACGTTGTGCTATGCTACACAACATAGCACAACGTAGCGTGTAAGTGTTTATGGTATGCCGCTACACTATGTAGCATAGATAGCATAACACTTGCATAGAAGCATCATGACATCTCCAGCAGCTTTAGAACACATTGGCAATGGTCACTTCTACTCTAGCATCTCCTCGGTAGACAAGAACAACAATTTTCTTTATTTTGCATCCCCTGTTGATCCCTAATGTTGTCCCTATGCTTGACCCTACTTGCAAGAGTAGGGAAGACGTAGTCCTAGAGCATAGGCTTCACTTTGCATTTTTCATTGGTATTTTTTGTAAAAACATGATAGTCCCCTAGATTCTAGCACATTTAGTTTGGAAAGTATGGTCATGGCTCAGTAGGTTTTACTTCTAGCCTCATCCCAGTCAGCATAGCATTGTAGTGTAACACTACAGCGTAGCATCACATGGCAACGTAGCACATCCACGATTCATGCCCTATGGGACCTAGGACATGTGGCATTCAAACCACATATTTCTCCTACTCTAGGCTCTATAAATACCCTAGTGAACAATGTTCAAGGGGTTGGCTTTTCGATTTGGCTTTCTTGTGATTGACTTCTAGAGATTGGCATTTTGGCAATTGGATTTCTAATGATTGGCTTTGGCAAGGAGGTTGGCAAGTGAAAAGTTGGTGAACATCAAACCCCCATAGTAGCACTTCTCAGATCTCTCTTAGCCCAGCAAGCATCGACTACTTATTTCCTGTCAGCAAGCCAATGGTAGCAGTCTAAGAGCTATGACCATACCATTCCATTATTGGCTATGCCTACCCAACACTACATCAGTTGTACACCTTCTTCAACTAAACAAAGATCAAATCCCCCAATTTTGGGATGGTGCATTCTCTCACTTAAGCTCATTTCATTTCATTATAGCATATATTTTGCATTATTGTGTATTCGGTTCACATTTACTACTTAGTTACATATTTTGCTATGCTTTTACTATTCTGTGTGCCACACTTTTCTTCACCTCAATCTCCATGCGTGACATTTTAAAACCACTGTTCATGAAAGGTTATTGTATACTGTGTAAGTCCTTGTCTGATCGACTAGATTGTTTAGGGCACCTTGTTTTTGTTTTCTCCAACACAACCCTCGCATGGATTTAGGGTTAGGCTATACGCCTGGTAACCTCTTGGTGTTCCAGCCACCGACATTCTCGGATATCATAGTTTTTGATGCTAGAAGGAGGGCCTCTCTGTCTCCTTTCTGTGTATCACGGTAATCCTGCATGCTGTCTGTACCCCATCATTAGCAACCTGCTAGCATAGATGTGACACCCCTATGGTTGTCTACGATTGGTTGGCACGATGGTTCCTCTAGAACCTTGTAGGTTGAAAGTCCAAAATAGTCTACTATGTTATGCCACCTGTGTTCGGTGTAGCATGGTATCCCTATCAATGTAGAAAGTCAAAAATTATCTATTCTATCACACTACCAATGTTCTGTGTAGTGTAGTGACCCTACCGGTGTAGCATTTTCTGAATAGTTTATTGTGTTATGTTGACTATCTACTATGTTATGCTAGATCGTCTACTCAGTCAACTACGTTACGCTACCCATATTTTGTATAGCATAGTAACTCCACCAACGTAGCAGTTCTTTAACTGTCCACTCCATTACATTGCCTATCCACTGTATTATGCTACCTACATTTCGCATAGTGTAGTGACCCTGTAGGTGTAGCAGTTCTTGCACTATCCACTATGCTACACTACCTATCCACTAAGCAATGCTACCTACGTTCTGTGCAGTGTAGCAACCCTGTCTGTGTTACCCTGTCCATTGCGTTACACTGCCAGTTAGCATGAAAACCTGTTGTTTTCCAACTATTTCTCACACGTATCTCTCCCTCTTACAACTCTCTAGTGCTAGAAAAAAATGAATTTGGCAACCACTTCAATTCCCACCTCAAACTTGGAGGTATCTTACTCTCTCCAACATATGGTAGGTCCTGAGCGACCATCCAGTCTAGTGCTAGTACAGTGATAGTTACTTAGACTATAGGACCAATCGCCTGAACATCTACCTTAAGATGAAGAGCAATATAATTTTTTGTGTACAAAAATGCAAGAAAATATACCATTGGACCATCATGAATTTGAAGAGAAATGCAACTTTGAGTTCATCCATCAGAATGGAAGGGATTTCATTCCTACTCCTAATACCACTATCCCATTGACCGAAGCATATCAATGGGTGATAAACCAACTTGTGTAATTTAGATCAAGAGAATAGGACACAACATCCCACTATGATGAACCATATCAGGATGGGCAAGAGGAGTTGGATTCCCACTTAGAAGGTGGTGGCCCAATCTACACCATGGTTGTCCCTTCTGCCTCTATCCTTCAATCACACTAGCTCCTATCTCCTACCTCCTTTGCCACTGCCACGACATTTCCACCACCCAAACTCTCTTCCGTAGTGGGCAATCATGCAATTTTTTCAACATATCAGCATGTAGGCCCTTCAACTTCAATTCCATTCATCCTTTCTTCCCATTCTGTCTAGGTACTGCACCCAACATCTGTGACGTCTACATTGCCATACATGCACACTATGCCTACGTTACAACTACACATGACTTCTACTTTTGTCCCTTCATCTGCACTTGTCCCACCACTAGTAGTAGGCCCACCCTCAACCACATGGTGGATGACAATGACTTCTTTCCCCACTATCCAACTCTCTCAAATGCCACACTATGTGGAGCCCCCAAGCATATCAAGTTCCACATGTACTGTAGTCAAACATGGGGCTGTGGGCCATCCCACCAACTGGGCAAGTAACAATCCCTATGGTGCCACCAACAACAATTGCCTCACTAGCACCATCTGCTAGGTTGTCGCCCTCTCAAATGACACCACTAGTAGGGGCTATTCAAACAGCTCCCCCAATGGAATTGGTAGCCACACCAATAGTGCCACCAATGATGGTTGCTCTAGTAGCCCCACAACCCCTTGTGACACTCCTAGGTCTAGACCAAGCTTTCCAACTCATCCAAACCCTTACTGATGAAATTAAATGGCTTAAAGCCACTAGCTTAGAAATATTCTAGGTAATGAACTTCTATTAGAATGATCCAATTAGTCCAACTGTTCCTGCACTAACGTTGCCTGCTGAGGTACACCTACCCTAGTTCACAAAATACAATGGGGAGGGTGACCTAAATGCCCACCTGGTTATGTTCAGGTCTAAATCACTGCTACTACAGCCATGGCCCGATGCTATCATTCATGTCTTTGCCATGTCCTTGAAGGGTAAAGCCTTAGACTGGTATCATGTGCTTTCTTGTGCCTCAATCTCAACATTGGAGGAACTGTTAAGCTAGTTTGTGACTCGCTTCAAGTATAACCTAAAACCATAATTCACTCTAGATCAACTTATGAGCATTAAACAAGAGCCACTAGAATTAGTGCAAAAGCTTATACAATGATGGAGTGCTATCCTAAATGAAATTCGTGAATCGGTCACCGAGGCCCATTTACTAGCTATTTTCAATGGTGCTGTAAATGATTTCATTAGATCCAAGTTATACTACTTGGCTTCATGTTCCCTTAGTCAGGCATTCACTCAAACCAAGAGTATCCAAGATGTGGCAGAAGCTAGTAGGAATCCAGCCTATGCAACATATAAAAATGCACACACAAAGAAGGACAAGGAGAGAGGAAAAGCCATGACAACCACAGTGGCCACTATATCCCATGAAACCAACAAGGGTAAACAATATGATAAAGCATCTAAAACTCATGCCACAACCAACACAACACTTAGCCCTAGCAGCACTAGCCAAGCAACTACCACCCAAACTTTGGCAAGGCCAAATTTTGAGCACAAGGACCGTTCAAAATATACTCCCTTACCAATCAAGTCATCTGAGATTCTAAAATAATAGATAGAAGCTGGGCATATTCAACATAAACAAATGTTAGAAGAAGCTCTTAAATGACATCATAGGTATTGTGAAGTCCTTTGTGATCCCTCTGTGGCTACACCTAATGACCCACCAGTACCTAAGAACTTTAGAGTAGAGAACTTTTGCGACTATCATCAAGTGTGCAGCATGAGATGATATTCAATGAATGATCAATCAAGGTAAGTTGGTGCTGGATGAGAGTAATCTTATCTAACTAGAAAACCAACCAATCCATGTTTACAAAGACCCTTTAAATGCCAAAAACATAGGTTACACTATCAATGCCATTGGCATTGACGACAATGTAGACTCATAAAATGAACCATTCATGGTTCGTGTACCTCCCTGCAACCCTATAGTTCTAAAAACAACCACATTGCACACCCCATTTGTCATTAAGGTCCCTCCTCAAACATCTGTTGCACCTTTTGTGATTAAGACTACACCACCTGCTACCACAACAACATAGGCATCTTTCGTTATCAAGGTGCCCAAGCATACAGCTCCCTCTGCAACCCATGGTCCAACAATAGGAACTACATCACAACATTCCCATCTAAGGAAATAGGAAGAGTCTTTAGGGGATAAGTTGGCTAGAGAACGTATTACATTGGGTCCCCCTAAGCCCACCCCTTTGTCGGCCATGCCCATGACTTCATCATCGAAGGCTATAGGTAGCATGCAACAACTGCCCTCTGAGCCAACAAAACTTGTCATTCAATATAAATCCACTCCTTCATGGGAGATTCATCATTTAGGATGCATAGAAGAAGTAAAGATGAGCAAAGAACTAGATAATGGACAAGATTTCCTAGATATCCTTTCACAAGTTAAACAAGCTTTAAAGCAAAAGAATACAATGTTAAGCTTGTATGAATTAATCATGACCTCTATGGTGGATCGTGAGGCCTTGGTTCGCATGTTAGCATCTATTCCTATTAACGAAAACATGCCAGCTGAGGAGAAAGCTATCCATGTGGTTATGCTTTCCCCTATGGCTGAAGAACCATGGCCAACCCAATTAACATTTCAAGACAAGGCCATCAAGGATGACCTTGAAAAGGGTCATGTGACTACCACCCCCATGTTTAACATGATTCAGGTGGGTCAATACAAAATTTGCAGAGTACATGTTGATGATGGGGCTGCCACTAATGTGATCTTGTTCTCCATTGTTGACAAGTTGGGCCTGGTGGATCAAATCAAGCCCACATTAACTTCCTATCTGAAATCATTTAATGGAGCACATGTCGTAGTCAAAGGCACTATTAACATCAACTTTGTGGTAGGGGACCATTTTCCCACCAACGCAGAATTCATTGTGGTGGAAGAAATGCTTGGGTTTAACTTGATCTTGGGGAGATCATGGTTAGCCCAATTAAGAGCTATTTCTTCACACTTACACCAAGAAATCCACCTGCCCTACATGGGTAGAGAGGTGGTGATCATTGGTGATGAACCAATGCCCTGGGATATAAATAATGTAGACATAGAATAAGGGTCAGAGATAGAAATCTCTAAAAATCCATCACCCATCCATAATGAACTCCCATGTTCAATAGATGAGCTACCCAAAATTGCCAACCTAGACCAAGAAAACACTTGGGCTGAATTTCCTTTCCAAACAACAGACAATAACATAGAGGAATATCATCACAAAGCTTCCTAGCCATATGCTCTGCCTAACTGACAACAGGTTAGGAAACAATTGCGTAATTAGAGTCTATCTCTAATTCACTTCTATGAATGCTTGTCCTCAATACTCTTGTTTCTTTTGACTTTGCATTATGTTCACTGTTTGCATCATGACCATTATTTGCATTAATTATCTTAGCATGGCCCGAAATGACCTTAAACTATTGCATGGCTGGAAATGGCCTAAAACTGGCAACCAACCTTTAGAAATTAAATTCCATGGCCTGAAATGGCCTTAAACTAGCAAAGGCCCAAAATGGCCTTAAACTATTGCAATGGCCCGAAATGGCCTTAACCTAGCAAGGCCTCGAAATGGCCTTAAACTAAAACAAGGGGTCTACAAGGGGCCCAATCACATTAATAAAACACTAACTAAAGGAAATGAAATAATTGTTTCACTTGTTACTCTTCATTAAATTTCAGTCCATACAATAAGAGTTACAAAAAATAAAATAGAAAAAGAAAAATAAAAAATTTCCACCACCATGCTACAAGTCTTTGTCATTATCTTCATCTCTTGCTCCACTAGGTCCTACCCCTCCATTTGGGTCCTGCATGAAATAAAAAGTAAAATAATGAATCGAATTACAATAAGGCTCTTATGAAATACACTACAATACAATAGAAAGTGACTAACCTAAGATGGATCCACCTCCATCTCGGGGGGTATCTTATCCATGCCAACCACTAGACATCATAGAATCTCTTTGATTAAGTGGGCCCAATCTTCTTCCCCTAGATCAATGCTTGTAGCAACTTTCCCCTTCTCCACAATCGTCCATCTAGGTGGCCCCGGAGAAAAGGTGACAATAGTGGTCTCCTCGAAAGGTAAAGTCATCTCTCTTTTGGGAGACTCACTAACCACTACTTGTTGCATGAATTTTTCATAGGCCTTGGCAGCACCGATCACATCAAGAAATAACTTATAGGTATGCAACTCAACGGAAGCATCCTGATATTTTTGATGGTAGGCATCATGTTCCACTTTGTACATATGCTTATGATTCTTTTGTGCTTTCTCCCAGTCATACACTTTCACGTTATAGTCCTTCCAGTCCTAGTTTTTCTAGGCCAATAGGTCCATTTGCAAGCATTTCTTAATGATCTCATGAGTGGTCTCATTCTTACCCCATACGGCTAATAGATATCTTGCATAATCAATCACAGCCATGTGCCAACTGCCATCAAAAGTGTCGTGGGCCAATAAGAATTCATTTCTTGATCATAGATCCTCCAACTCAACTGCTTGGCTAGCTTTCTCCTTTTCTAGCTTCTGGACCCACTTCAAAAGGTCCTTGTTAATGCACCTACACTCCCACAATGATCGTGCCAAGTATAGCACACATTTTCTTATTTTCTCATATACATCATGAGGCACCTTGATCACCTCTGGCGGGAATGCAGGCACAACATCAACCTCGACCGCTTGTCTGGGGTCCCACATAAGACAAGAAGTTGTCAATCACACATGAGAAGGCATTAACCATAGGATGATGGCAATAATGTAGTAACTTAGAGAGCCCAACATTGTAATTTGAACACACCTATCTCAAGATCAATCTACCTTAGGCGGTCAATCATGTCTTCAACCACCCCCTCCATAAAGGCAAATTTGTCTAGGATCTCTGTCCATGGTTGGAAATGGATTGAAGAAGAAGAACTAGGAACCTTAGCAGTGATGTCCGCTATGCAACAAAACATGTTAGCATGGTGAAGAGGAGTACAAAAAAACTGAAAATAACATAAACAATAATGCAAAGCTCCTACCCAGCAAACCCTTAGGGGTGAGAGTGGGTGGATCGCCCATCGACACACTATCAAGCAAACATTCAAACTCACCTACATCAAAATGTAGCCTTCCCCCTCTAGCTAACTCAACAGTGTGGTGGCGTCTTCAACCATCATATGCCCCTCAGGTGCTAGGGCACACTCTATGAAGGTATCATCAATAGTAGGGGCCTCTTCCTCTATGGTAGGGGCCTCCTCCTCTGCAATCGAGGCCTCTTCTTCTTCTACAAAAGGGGCCCTCACCTCAGGGGCCAAAACTTCTTCTTCTTCTTCTATTAAACACATCTAAAGTAAGAAGGCTAATCTAACAAAAAGGGGAAGGGGTAACTAATTAAATAATTAAACATACTTACCAACAAATGCAGGCTACACCTTACGGACCTTGATCGATAACTTTCTACCTCTTTCTTTACTAATGTGTGGAGAACTTCAACAAGGTGAGAATTCTTGCACTGTAACTTTGATTTCATTACCTTAGCAATAAGGTACGCCCCCCTTAGCACATTGCCTATGTTAGTGGGAGGTGCCTCTCCAACTCTATTTGGTGCACAAAAGGGTTTTCCCACCTAATGCTTTGTCGTTATTGAAACAAACTCCCCAATAGCTTCTAGGGGGTCTTGGGATCGAGTGGTACAGAATACTTGGTAGATCCATGATTTGAATATCTGGGTGCAATCCTGCAGCATCCAAATGTCATTCTCTTAGACCACCAAGAATTCTGCAAATCCTCATAGGCAAACTATGAAGAAGGTGAACTATACATTGAAATGTGCATCAAGTTTCTCACGAAGCTTAACCATTTTAGGCTACAAGCCTTTAGAAAGGTACTTGGCCCAATTATAGTGAGTCCCTTCTTCCATAACATCCCTCATGATCTAAGCCTGCTCTACTCCAAGAATTTTCCCTTGGGAGAGTAGCTTGGGGAAGGCATAAGCTCGAAAGATAGGGTAAACCTTTTGGGCTACCTCTAGCTTGACCTTATGTATGTAGATCCCTTTTGGATCTTTGCTTGTCCCTAGCCATTCCTCTATATCCCCTTGATGGTTCAATTCCTTGCTGGGCTTATCCCCTATAGGTAGAACATTAGAGGGAACACTAAAAATATCTAGAAAAAGGTTGTTAGTAATCTCAAACATCACCCGCACGTTGTGAACCCGTGTGCAGAAGTGATCAGCCTTTTCTAAAAAAGAATCAACTAGGGAGAGCATTTCCATGGCCGGGATGCTTAGATTTACTACCAAAAATAAATCCATGAGCCCAACCTCCTGAAAGTTATGAACAAGGATGGCTGGGACCCCATTGCATAACCAGCCTTGTATCTCATCGACTTTACCATATTTGAAGAAGAGGTTAGTTTCATCACGTCCTGAGGTGATTACTATAACCTCTTGGGATTAAGCCGCTACTGCAATAATCAATGAAAAGATTAACAAAAGGAAAAAACAAAACCAATCACTTGAACACATGAAAGTACATAATCTAACATATCGGGTGTGAATGGCGTGGGAAATGGTGGGATTTCCACTAGAACGTCCTCCATGGTAAGTTCTTGGTGGGATGTCCACTCATCATCCAACCATCCAAGTTCCTCACATTCCACATAGAACTTGGCATACTTGGTTGGATAGGTTCTGAAATTGGCCCCAAGCTATTCTATGACATCGACACGTATGTTCCCGGTAGAAAATAACTCTTGTAAGGCTATTTGGGCCAATGCTAGTGTCCCCTTGTGATCATGAAGACCATCCTTGTCAATTACAAACCTGGTAACATACAGAGTATAATAAGCATCTCAACTACATAAGAAAAATGATACAACACATCTAAAACATCTTTATAGGACTCACCCGTTGGCACAATAGATGGTCCTAGGTGGATTTTGGAAGAAAGTACCCATGTGACAGGCAACGAATAATGTGTTGTACATATGATAGCATTTAAATTCAGGCATAGCTAAAATCCAACACAAACATCTCAAACCTCTTGGACACCAATTTGACCTCCCGACCTCTTTGCCTTCAATAGTCCCATTAGCCATAAACTTCAAGATGCCTCGGTTTGCACTGGGAAACAATGTTTCAACAAGAATAGTGGTTGTCTCGGCAGAGAAGTGTGACCACACTATCACACTGAAGTGGCAAAGGAGGAACTCTAGGAACTCCTGCACACCTTCCTGGAACTAGACTACTTGGTCCCTTACTCATGCATGAGGAGTGGGAACATTGGCCAC
Organism: Gnetum montanum; assembly: GCA_015680685.1. NCBI lineage: Eukaryota > Viridiplantae > Streptophyta > Gnetopsida > Gnetales > Gnetaceae > Gnetum > Gnetum montanum. The sequence continues at coordinate 1,051,209 of MNCI01029903.1, read as the reverse complement.
ATGGGCACTTAGACAGCACAAAACCCCTACCAGCTCAAGCATGATCAAGATGGGTTTGAACATGATCCTACATGGCATAGCACAAAGCGCTAGTACAATGTTCAAGTCAAAGTTACTGAATAGTGTAGCGTAACCCTTGGTGTACAAATTCTCCCTAGTATGAAATAGCATGTCCCTCGTACGGTGAGGAAAATCCAATTTTTGGCTATGTATCGATTCCATTTTCATGACTTGTCCCACGTAGCGTAGCAGTTACATGCAACATAATAACTATGTTACGTGTAGTGTAGCATAGCAAGTACATCCTACATAGCATATGAAACACCACAAAATTTTGAGCTTGGTACTTCCCCAGCAAGAAGCAGGTCCCTGGGACCCACGAACGGCCACAGCTACATTTGGTGTCGCAAAATGCAACTTTGGAAATCAAGAGACGTAATTTTCACTAAGTGTGCAGTATCAGCGTATGCGCCTAGCATCAATAGCGTATACGCTCAGTGTACACGCCCAGCATCAATAGCGTATATGCTCAGCGTACACGCCCAACATCAACAGCGTATACACCCAGCGTATACGCCCAATATCCCCAACGTATACGCCCAGCATATACGCCCAGCGTAGACATCTGACTTACACGACCGATGTACACGCCACACCTGTATGCTTGGCAAGTATCACAGGTGCACACGCCCGATGATGAAGTCTCAATGACAGAATGAAGACAGCACCAAAGAGCAAGAATTGAACCAAGTTGGCAGCCATCAGCGTATACGCCAAGCCTTTGTCAGCGTGTACGCCCGCATCCATCAGCGTATGCGCCCAGCGTATATGCCCCACGTATATGCCCGATAGATGTAATATGTTGTATTTTTGTAAAGTGTACGCACCCGGTCAATGCGCCACGTGTCTCCTAACCCGAGTCTAGCGTAACAACCGGTATAAAAACCCCGATTTTCCACTTTCCCTGGACGGTTGGCAAAATCCCGGAGCATATCCAGGAGCAATTATGTTGTGCACCAGAGCCCAGAAACCCTCTTATGCTGGAAAACCTGTACGCCGTGCACAGTCTCGATGCCGCGCATACAGCGTGAACCAGCCTTGCTACCCTCCTGTCCACCGAGGCTTTTTGTCTGCCTTGTGTTTCACCACAACTGCGTTAGACCGGTGCACAGTATTCTCATCCTGTAATATCATTATTACATTTACTGCATGTTTACAGTTTTACGTCAATTTGGCACACGCATTCTGTTTACGCCCGTTTACGCTTACACTCCGCTTGCATCTGTTTTACGCTGTTTACACTTCGTTTACACCCGTTACGACGTTTACACATAACCCAGCGTATAGCATTTCGGCATACGTGCGGGTAAATCCTTGTCTGATCCGCTTGCAAACCACCCAAGGTACTCTACCTTCGTGCATTCCAGCTCGCCCTCAGGCGAAGGAAAGGTCTTCTGTGCATGTCCTGCGATCTCACGGTCTTTGTTTCCTTCCAGCCGGAGACCGACGATTTCAGGCGGTACAGCATAGTGGCCATGTTATGTGTAGTGTAGCATAGCAAGTACACCCTGCACAATGTAGCGACTACGTTACGTGCAACGTAGCATACCAGGTACACTTTGCATAGAGTAGTGGCTACGTTACGCATAGCATGGCATGACGATTACACCCCACGCCGCGTAGCAGCGTAGCAAGTATGAAATGTAACAAGCATCACAACGTGGCAAGTGCAACACTAAAACAAATGTAGTAGCATAGCGGTTTTGCCAGTGTAGTAGCGTAGCAGTTATAGTAGCATAGCAAAGTAGCATGATAGACACCAAAAACGTAACATAGCCCATCAGTCACGATGAAAAAAATGACATAGCACGAAAAGAAACATACAGTTTTCCCATTGCCCCAGCCCTATCTCACTACATGAAATATAATAGAATAAAATACAAAAAAAAAAAGAAAACTCCTCTTACACACGCTATGCTATGCTGAACATGTGCTATGTTGCCTAAAAAATTTGCAAACCAAAGCTCCCTCCATGGGTGCTACACTACGCTGAATGTATGCCATGTCATCTAGAACCTCCCAACAATGGTGGTTATGGAAGTGCCACGCGCCAGTCGTAGCATAGCGATCACCACGATGGTTGCGGCAAGAGTGGTAATAGCCATGGCGTAGTAGCTAAAGCAGCAGCCAAGGAAATAACAACAAGCATAGCATAGCTATAATGATGATGGTAGCAACCAAGATGCAGTGACTGCAGTAACAATCCCACTCAATAAATTGCACAATGTTGGCAAAGGTAGTGTAGCGACTTATCAGGTGGATGGGACCTCCTGCCATTCCTCAATGTGTGCCCTGGGGAGACGTAGCAGGGTGCACTCTCCTTCATCTATGTTGGCAAGACCTTGATGCTTATGTTCGCTCCTACATGCCATTGCCTTGTTGACAAATTTAGATGTATTGACTGCTACACTACGACAGCTATGTTGTCTCTCAGCTCAACCTCGCTATGCTCTGGGTGTTAGCTCTTATAGTGAAAGTGAAAAGATTACCATAGGTAACCCCTTATTTATAGCCTACATGTTTAAAACACCTATTACTTTCCAGGGTGTTCCATGTCCCATGCGTAACATGAGACATCACGCATCCCACGCGTGACACGAAATGCCCCTGTCTACTATAGCGTAGCATGGGACACCCCTGTCCTTTGCAATGTAGCATGGGTCTACTACAACATAGCACATAGCTGTAGCGTAGCATGTAGATGCACTAAAATTTTTACTTCATTTTTTTACAATGTAGCTCAATCACAGTCTGCTACTACCTTAAACTGGCAATTCTGACTTGCAACGTTGCATGGTTATGGTCTGCTATGACCTTAAACTGGAAATTTTAGCATTCCCTTTACATTTTAAACCCAATCATAGTCCGCTATGACCTTAAACTATCAATTTTTTCTAACATTGCATACTTGCATCACACATATTTCATTACATATTGCAATCTTAAGTAGGTATCACTTGACTTTGTTTGTTTGCTTATTATCATAGGTTTCCTAGAAAAATGGCTATCCATGATGATCTCTATTTATCCTTAATTCTGATAGGGCCCCATGGCAGGTTCACGAGATGCTTGAATGTAGAGTTGGTGAAATTTGAACCATCCTCTTCTGACACCTACATAGCATCCTTAGAAATACCCCCAGACTGGCCCAAACACCTAGTCTAGGCCTTAGATTTAGAAGCTGAGGATGTAACTGAGGATCCCCTTATCGAAATCCCCATGACTACAGCCAAAGGGGAGGCAAGAACATTAAAATTTAGCTCATTACTAGAGTCACACGCTAAAAAAAGCATCTCTAGAATCCTCAATGACAATGCCGAAGTGTTTGCATGGTCGTACAAAGACATGCCAGGCTTAGACCCACATATCATACAACACAATATCATACTAGACCCACATGTTAAGGTGGTTAAATAAAAAGCCCACAAGATCAAACTAAAGATTGCCTTAGTTGTGCATAGTGAAATCACTAAACTTTACCAAGCTAGGTTCATTCGGGCGGTTGATTATTCGAAATGGATGTCAAACATCATAGTCATTTCAAAGAAAACTGGGGGTATACGAATTTGTATAGACTTTCGAGATTTGAACAAGGAAATGATTAAGGATGATTTCCCATTGCCTAGCATTGACCAAATCATTGATACTATAGCTATTCATGCCTTACTATCCTTTATGGATGGGTTCTCAAGCTACAACCAAATCCGCATAAACTCGAAACATCAACTAGCAACTACTTTCATGACCCCTTGGGAAACCTTCTGCTACACAATGATGCCCTTTGGGCTAAAGAATGAAGGAGCAACATACCAGTGAGTGATGACCTACATCTTTAGTGATTACCTTTTAGAGAAGCTAAATGATTACTTTGACGATATAGCCGTTAAATCTAAGAAGGCTACTGACCATGCAAATGACATAAACTTGGTCCTTCAACGTTGTTGTAGGCACAAACTTCGCCTCAACCCTAGAAAATATGTTTTTAGAGTAAAAGCCAGACACATGTTAGGTTTTGTAGTGTCGGAAATGGGGATACGTGTAAACCCCAATAAAGTTAAAGCTATCCTTAACTTAGCATCGCCTACAAACCTTAAAGAGTTATAGGGTAGAGTCCAATTCATAAGGAGATTCATTGCAAGATTAATTAATAAGCTGCACCCAATGCAACACTTGCTTAAAAAGGGTGTCAACTTTGAATGGACCAACCAATGCCAAGAAGCTTTTGATAGCTTAAAGAAAGAGCTTGTCCATCTTCCCACTATTTATCCTCCCTAGAGAGACAAGCCATTTTACATTTACCTTGCCACCTCAGACATGTCTATCACTACCTTGCTTTGCCAAAAGAGGAATGACGGCTTCGAAATCCCGATCTATTACCTGAGTCATGCCTTGATAGCTTATGAAGCCAAATACAAAAATGTAGAGAAAAATTATCTTGCTTTAGTATTTGTGCTTAAGAAATGGAGGCATTAATTGTTTCATAGCCAAGTAAACATTATTTGCAAGAACAACATACTCCAGGCTATTACAACCAACATATAAAAAAGTAGTAAGATAGCTTGATGGAAGGCCATAACCATGGAATTTGACCTAGACTATGTGGCACAACCATCTGTAAAAGGTTAGGCAATAGCTATGCAACTTACTACCTCGCCTACCAATGACCAGGTAGTGATAGAACTTGAGTTCCTAGATGCACATGTTAATAGCATAAATTTGAGTCCATACAATAAGAGTTACAAAAAATAAAATAGAAAAAGAAAAATAAAAATTTTCCACCACCATGCTACAAGTCTTTGTCATTATCTTCATCTCTTGCTCCACTACGTCCTACCCCACCAGTTGGGTCCTGCATGAAATAAAAATTAAAATAATGAATCAAATAACAATAAGGCTCTCATGAAATACACTATAATACAATAGATACTGGCTAACCTGAGATAGACCCATCTCCATCTTGGGGGGTATCTTGTCCATGCAAACCACTGGACGTTGTAGAATCTCCTTGATTAAGTGGGCCCAATCTTCTTCCCCTAGATCAATGCTTGTAGCAACTTTCCCCTTCTCCACAGTTGTCCATCTAGATGGCCCTGAAGAAAAGGTGACAATAGTGATCTCCTCGAAAGGTAAAGTCATCTCTCTTTCGGGAGACTCACTAACCACTACCTGTTGCTTGAATTTTTCATAGGCCTTGGCAGCACCGATCACATCGAGAAATAACTTATAGGTATGCAACTCAACGGAAGCATCCTGATATTTTTGATGGTAGACATCATGTTCCACTTTGTACATATGCTTATGATTCTTTTGTGCTTTCTCCCAGTCATATACTTTGGCGTTGTAGTCCTTCCAGTCCTAGTTTTCCTAGGCCAATAGGTCCATTTGCAAGCATTTCTTAATGATCTCATGAGTGGCCTCATTCTTACCCAGTACGGCTGATAAATATCTTGTGTAATCAATCATAGCCATGTGCCAACTACCATCAAAAGTGTCTCGGGTCAATAAGAATTCATTTCTTGATCGTAGATCCTCCAACTCAACTGCTTGGCTAGCTTTCTCTTTTTCTAGCTTCTGGACCCACTCCCAGAGGTCCTCGTTAATGCACCTACACTCCCACAATGATCGTGCCGAGTATAGCACACATTTTCTTATTTTCTCATATATATCATGAGGCACCTCGGTTACCTCTGGCGGGAGTGTAGGCACAACATCAACCTCGACCACTTTTCTGGGGTCCCACTTAAGATGAGAAGTTGTCAATCACACATGAGAAGGCATTAACCATAGGATGATGGCAATAATATAGTAACTTAGAGAGCCCAACGTTGTAATTTGAACACACCTATCTCAGGAACAATCTACCTTAGGCGGTCAATCATGTCGTCAACCACCCCCTCCATAAAGGCAAGTTTGTCTAGGATCTCTGTCCATGGTTGGACGTGGATTGAAGAAGAAGAACTAGGAACCTTAGAAGTGATGTCCGCTGTGCAACAAAACATGTTAGCATGGTGAAGAGAAGTACAAAAAAATTGAAAATAACATAAACGATAATGCAAAGCTCCTACCCAGCAAACCCTTAGGGGTGAGAGTGGGTGGATCACCCATCGACACACTATCAAGCAAACATTCAAACTCACCCACATCAAAATGTAGCCCTTCCCCCTCTAGCTAACTCAACAGTGTGGTGGCGCCTTCAACCGTCATATGCCCCTCAGGTGCTAGGGCACACTCTATGAAGGGCTCATCAGTAGTAGGGGCCTCTTCCTCTATGGTAGGGGCCTCCTCCTCTGCAACTGAGGCCTCTTCTTCTTCTACAATAGGGGCCCTCACCTCAGGGGCTAAAACTTCTTCTTCTTCTTCTTCTATCAAACACATCTAAAGTAAGCAGGCTAATCTAACACAAAGGGGAAGGGGTAACTAATTAAACAATTAAACATACTTACCAACAAATGCAAGCTGCACCTTACGAATCTTGATTCATAACTTTCTATCCCTTTCTTTACTAGTGTGTGGAGAACTTCAACAGGACGAGAATTCTTGCATTGTAACTTTGATTTCATTACCTCAGCAATAAGGTACACCCCCCTTAGCACATTGCCTGTGTTAGTGGGAGGTGCCTCTCCAATTCTATTTGGTGCACAAAAGGGTTGTCCCACCTAATCCTTTGTCGTTATCAAAAAAGACTCCCTAATAGCTTCTAGGGGGTCTTGGGATCAAGTGGTGCAGAATACTTGGTAGATCCACGATTTGGATATCTGGGTGCAATCCTATAGCACCCAAATGTCATTCTCTTAGACCACCAAGAATTCTGCACATCCTCGTAGGCAAACTATGAAGAAGGTGAACTGTACATTGAAATGTTCATCAAGTTTCTCACGAAGCTTAACCATTTTAGGCTGCAAGCCTTCAGAAAGGTACTTGGCCCAATTATAGTTAGTTCCTTCTTCCATAACATCCTGCATGATCCAAGCCTACTCTACTCCAAGAATTTTCCCTTGGGAGAGTAGCTTGGGGAAGTCATAAGCTCGAAAGATAGGGTAAACCTTTTGGGCTACCTCTAGCTTGACCTTATGCATGTAGATCCCTTTTTAATCTTTGCTTGTCACTAGCCATTCCTCTATATCCCCTTGATGGTTCAATTCCTTGCTGGGCATATCCCCTATAGGTAGACCATTAGAGGGAACACTAAAAAGATCTACAAAAAGGTTGTTAGTAATCTCAAACATCATCCGCACATTATGAACCTATGTGCAGAAGTGGTCAGCCTTTTCTAAAAAAGAATCAACTAGGGAGAGCATTTCCAGGGCTGAGATGCTTAGATTTACTATCGAAAAAAAATCCATGAGCCTGACCTCCTGAACATTATGAACAAGGATGGCTGGGACCCCATTGCATAACCAGCATTGTATCTCATCGACTTTACCATATTTGAAGAAGAGGTTAGTTTCATCACGTCCTGAGGTGATTACTATAACCTCTTGGGATTAAGCCGCTACTGCAATAATCAAAGACAAGATTAACAAAAGGCAAAAACAAAACCAATCACTTGAACACATGAAAGTGCATAATCTAACATATCGGGTGTGAATGGCGTGGGAAATGGTGGGATTTCCACTAGAATGTCCTCCATGGTAAGTGCTTGGTGGGATGTCTACTCATCATCCAACCATCCAAGTTCCTCACATTTCACATAGAACTTGGAATACTTGGTTGGATAGGTTCTAAAATTGGCCCCAAGCTATTCTATGACGTCGACACGTATGTTCCCGGTACTAAATAACTCTTGTAAGGCTATTTGGGCCAATGCTAGTGTCCCCTTGTGATCATGAAGACCATTCTTGTCAATTACAAGCCTGGTACCATACAGAGCATAATAAGCATCTCAACTACACAAGAAAAATGATACAACACATCTAAAACATGTTTATAGAACTCACCCATTGGCACAATAGATGGTCCTAGGTGGATTTTGGAAGAAAGTGCCCATGTGACAGGCAATGAATAATTTGTTGTACATACGATAGCATTTAAATTCGGGCATAGCCAAAATCTAACAAAAACGTCTCAAACCTATTAGGCACAAATTTGAGCTCCCAAACTCTTTGCCTTCAATAGACGCATTAGCTATAAACTTCAAGATGCCTCAGTTTGCATTTGGCAACAATGTTTCAACAAGAATAGTGGCTGTCTCGGCAGAGAAGTGTGACCACATTATCACACTGAAGTGGCAAAGGAGGAACTCTAAGAACTCCTACACACCTTCCTGGAACTAGACTTCCTGGTCCCTTACTCATGCATGAGGAGGGGAAACATTGGCCATAGGGGCACTTAGACAGCACAAAACCCCTACCAGCTCAAGCACGATCAAGATGGGTTTGAACATGACCCTACATGGCATAGCACAAAGCGTTAGTACAATGTTCAAGTCAAAGTTACTGAATAGCGTAGCATAACTCTTGGTGTACAAATTCTCCCCAAGTATGAAATAGCATGTCCCTCGTATGGTGAGGAAAATCCAATTTTTGGCTATGTATCGATTCCATTTTCATGACTCGTCCCACGTAGCGTAGCAGTTACATGCAACATAACGACTATGTTACGTGTAGTGTAGCATAACAAGTACACCCTACATAGCGTAGTGGCCATGTTATGCATAGTGTAGCATAGCAAGTACACCCTACACAATGTAGCGACTACGTTACGTGCAACATAGCATAGTAGGTACACTTTGCACAGAGTAGTGGCTACGTTACGCATAGTATGGTATGACGATTACACACCACGCCGCATAGTAGCGTAACAAGTATGACATGTAACAAGCATCACAACGTGGCAAGTGAAACACTACAAAAAATGTAGTAGCATAGTAGGTTTGCTAGTGTAGTAGCGTAGCAGTTATAGCAGCATAGCAAAGTAGCATGATAGACACCAAAAACGTAACATAGTCCATCAGTCACGATGAAAAAAATGACATAGCACGAAAAGAAACATACAGTGTTCCCATTGCCCCAGCCCTATCTCACTACATGAAATATAATAGAATAAAATACAAACAAAAAGAAAACTCCTCTTACACACACTATGCTATGCTGAACATTTGCTACGTTGCCTAAAAACTTTGCAAACCAAAACTCCCTCCATGGGTGCTACACTACGCTGAATGTGTGCCATGCCACCTAGAACCTCCCAACAATGGTGGTTAGGGTAGTGCCACATACCAGTCATAGCATAGCGATCACCACAATGGTTGTGGCAAGAGTGGCAATAGCCATGGCATAGTAGCTAAAGTAGTAGCCAAGGAAATAACAACAGACATAGCATAGCAATAATGACAATGGTAGCAACCAAGATGCAGTGACTGCAGTAACAATCCCACTCAATAAATTGCACAATGTAGGAAAAGGTAGTGTAGCGACTTATCAGGTGGATGGGACCTCCTTCCATTTCTCAATGTGTGCCCTGGGGAGAAGTCGCAGGGTGCATTCTCCATCTATGTTGGCAAGACCCTGATGCCTACGTTCGCTCCTGCATGCCATTGCCTTGTTGACAAATTTAGATGTATTGACTGCTACACTACGACAGCTATGCTGTCTCTCAGCTCAACCAAGCTATGCTCTAGGTGTTAGCTCTTATAGTGAAAGTGACAAGATTACCATAGGTAACCCCTTATTTATAGCCTACATGTTTAAAATACCTATTACTTTCCAGGGTGTTCCATGTCCCACGCATAACGTGAGATGTCACGCATCCCACGTGTGACATGAAATGCCCCTGTCTACTATAGTGTAGCATGGGACACCCCTGTCCTTTGCAGTGTAGTATGGATCTATTGTAGCATAGCACATAGCTGTAGCATAGCATGTAGATGCACTAAAATTTTTACTTCATTTTTTTACAATGTAACTCAGTCACGGTCCGCTACAACCTTAAACTGGCAATTCTAACTTGCAACGTTGCATGGTTACGGTCTGCTATGACCTTAAACTAGCAATTTTAGCATTCCCTTTACATTTTAAACACAATCACAGTCCGCTACAACCTTAAACTATCAATTTTTTCTAACATTGCATACTTTCATGACACGTATTTCATTACATATTGCAATCTTAAGTAGGTATCACTTGATTTTGTTTGTTTTCTTGTTATCGTAGGTTTCTTAGAAGAATGGCTATCCATGATGATCTTTGTTTATCCTTAAAGTTGACAAGGCCCCATGGAAGGTTCACGAGATGCTTGAATGTAGATTTGGTGAACTTTGAACCATCCTCTTCTTACACCTACATAGCATCCTTAGAAATACCCCTAGACTGGCCCGAACACCTAGTCCAGGCCTTAGATTTAGAAGCTGAGGATGTAACTAAGGACCCCCTTATCGAAATCCCCATGACTACAGCCAAAGGGGAGGCAAGAACATTAAAATTTAGCTCATTACTAGAGTCACACGCTAAAAAAAAGCAGCTCTAGAGTCCTCAATGACAATGCCGAAGTGTTTGCATTGTCGTACAAAGACATGCTAGGCTTAGACCCACATATCATACAACACAATATCATACTAGACCCACATGTTAAGGTGGTTAAATAAAAAGCCCACAAGATCAAACTAAAGATTGCCTTAGTTGTGCATAGTGAAATCACTAAACTTTACCAAGCTAGGTTCATCCAGGCGGTTGATTATTCGAAATGGATGTCAAACATTATAGTCATTTCAAAGAAAACTAGGGGTATACGAATTTGTATAGACTTTCGAGATTTGAACAAGGCAATGATTAAGGATGATTTCCCATTTCTTAGCATTGACCAACTCATCGATACTATAGCTGGTCATGCCTTACTATCCTTTATGGATGGGTTCTCAGGCTCCAACCAAATCCACATAAACTTGAAACATCAACTAGCAACTACTTTCATGACCCCTTGGGGAACCTTCTGCTACATAATGATGCCATTTGGGCTAAATAATGAAGGATCAACATACCAGTGAGTGATGACCTACATCTTTAGTGATTGCCTTTTAGAGAAGCTAAATGATTACGTGGACGATATAGCCGTTAAATCTAAGAAGACTACTGACCATGCAAATGACATAAAATTTTTTCTTCAACGTTGTCATAGGCACAAACTTCGCCTCAACCCTAGAAAATATGTTTTCAGAGTAAAAACCAAACACATGTTAGGTTTTGTAGTGTCAGAAATGGGGATACATGTAAACCCTGATAAAGTTAAAGCTATACTTAACTTAGCACCGCCTACAAACCTTAAAGAGTTATAGGGTAGAGTCCAATTCGTAAGGAGATTCATTGCAAGATTAATTGATAAGTTGTACCCAATGCAACACTTGCTTAAAAAGGATGTCAACTTTGAATGGACCAACCAATGCCAAGAAGCTTTTGATAGCTTAAAGAAAGAGCTTGTCCATCTTCCCACTATTTATCCTCCCTAGAGAGACAAGCCATTTTACATTTACCTTGCCACCTTAGACATGTCTATCACTACCTTGCTTTGCCAAAAGAGGAATGACGGCTTCGAAATCTTGGTCTATTACCTAAGTCATGCCTTGATAGCTTATGAAGCCAAATACAAAAAGGTAGAGAAAATTTATCTTGGTTTAGTATTTGTGCTTAAGAAATGGAGGCATTACTTGTTTCATAGCCAAGTAAACATTATTTGCAAGAATAACATACTCCAAGCTATTACAACCAACATATACAAAAGTAGTAAGATAGCTCGATGGAAGGCCAGAACCATGGAATTTGACCTACACTATGTGGCACAACCATCTGGAAAAGGTTAGCTAATAGCTACGCAACTTACTACCTTGCCTACCAATGACTAGGTAGTGATAGAACCTGAGTTTCATAGACTTCAGGAGGGCTGAATAGAACAAGGGATGCGTAGCAATAAATGTGATGAATACAACGGGATTGACAGCCAGACTTTGGTTTGGACGAAGTATCCACTACAAACAAGAAGCTAATCAGAGATAAAACAAGCAAAGGTCAATCTACCTTGTTCTAGCCAATTTAGGTGCAAGGGAGTCAGACTTGAAGAAAAGTGTCTGCTAGCTTGAAGTCTCTAGTCAAAAGCTTCTCTTGGTCACCGTCGATGCTCTTCTATTGCCAACTCTTTCTTGTCGTTTCACCAGTCTTTGCCAAGAGAAATTATCAAAAATTACCAATAATTGCCAACCCTTTGAGTGTTGTCTACTAGGGTATTTATAAGATTAGGGTTAGGAGAAGAACATGGTGTAGATGACGCATTGCATGGGTCCACAAAATACCATTGACCTGATGTGCTGTAGCTGAAGCTTGTGGCGCTACTCTATGCTACGCTCTGGAGCATAGTATAGCATAACCACCCTTCAAGAAGATAGTTTATTTGACCTTGTCTCTTATGCTGAATAAACTATCCCATGACTAAGCTATGATACACTGGGAAGCGTATCGTGGCATAATCACTGCCACTACCTGAATTTCATCACCTTTGTTGCTACAGATAAGTCAACTACGCTATTTGCGTTACGCTGCGTAGTGTAACGTGGCATAGTACAAAAAAAGTTAAGATTTTCGAACATGGCCAACTTGCAAAGTTGAAGTGTTATTGCTGCGCATCCCTTATTTTGTTCAGCCCTCCTGAAGTCTGCTACATTGAACTGTGTAGCGTAGCGTAGCAGGCCCTTAGCCGAAAAAAAAAAAGAAAACTTGCTGAAACCTACCACTTGTGGAAATCCTTGCCTAAACCTTTGAGACTTTGCTAAATCATTGAGGTCACAAAATTTCATGGTGTTTCAATGGCCCCTCTTTGTTGATATTTTGAGGGCTTGCACGAGAGACGTCGGCAAAGAATACGAAACACCATAGCGGTAAAGACGTCAACATCATCCGTCGACTGCTGCTCGGATGTCACCTTGTCAAGCTTGGAAGTGTGAAGGTGGGAGTGTAAGAAGAAGGAGGGATTTTAAAGTTGTGAGGGAGGGAGGTTTAGGGAAGACTCAAGCGTGAGCAAGATACTTTGCAAACATGTTATTAGATGACTTTTTGCGGGTATGTTCCTGAGAGGTTACGCTATTGTATTGTACATGCGGGACTTGCCTGGTCGAGTTGCATTACGCCCGTATGGCCTAGACGAGTTATGTTTCATCCATTTTTCCTAGCTTTGGTTGCTTTTTTTTGAATGCAAATGCGTTCCATGAGGCAAGTTGTGTTACGCCAATTCATGGATGTGATGTTTATTCTTGTGTGAAAGACTTCCTGTATGCTCACATTCTGTACAGATAGGAGGAGAAGGTAAGGGTGGTTGTAAGGATAAGGGAAAGGGAAAGTAAGATAAGGTGTCTGGTGGGGGAAAGGACAGGGTCTGCGCTCCCAAGTCACTAGGCTAATCTGAGCAGCCACCTCAGAACACTGTGATGCCTCGCCCTCCTAGTGAATGCATTTTTGAATAATGCTATCGTAGCAAATAACTTGCAAAACATAATAAAGAATAGAGAACAAAAATAATCGTCCTAATCGTTGGGGAGGTTGTTGAAACAACTGTCGTTCGAAGGAAAAAGAAGAGCGCAGGCCATGGAGAAGGAACCATAGTAAGAGGCACTAGTCCCTTTGTTAACACCGCAGCTCAGGAATTCACTGTCGATTGCCAGATTCATGTTATCCATCTGACTAGGCAAGGAGCTAGTCAGATGAATCTGCTAAGCTAGGGTCTGGTGGTGGTGATGGCTGGAGGCAACCAAGGCTATGGGAGACAATAGTTTCCTTGGGGCTCTGAGTGGCGAAGCTGACCCCAGGAGTTACAATTGTTGAGTGTCCATTGTAGCAGCATCTCCGAGGGGTTAGTAGTATGCCTTTCGGCATATCTGAAGAATTAGTAGGATGCCAGGAAGGTAGCGGTGCTACGTCTGTTCCAACACCCTACCCGTTCTATCTGATAGGGATTTCATGCAAGAATGATCAAGCCCACTTTCTTCATGGATGGTTTGTTGGAAGCTTCCAGTTTTAAGTCTTGGTAGACCGTTGTTGCTATTTTTAAGTCCCAGTAGACCATGGTCCCAATTTAAAGTCTAGGCAGACTGAAGCATGCTAGTTTTACATTGTAGTAGACAGTGGAAGAGCTAGTTTATGGTCCTAGCAGACCGTGCTGTGGGTGTTAGTTTCATGTAGTGACCTAGGGACAAGTCTATGCTAGTTTAACATCTCAGCAGATGTATGTTTCCCTTGCCAGTTTCACGTCATGGCAGACGGTTGAGAACTTTGCCATTTTAGCGTCATGGTGGATGCGTATAAGAAATGTCAGTTTTACGTCGTAGCGGACTTGTACAAAACTACTAGTTTTACATCGTAGTGGATTTTTGTTACCTCACATTTGATCTGAGCTGATGTCTAGATGTGGTACTGCTTCAGGTACATATGATTCACTGGGTTTGGAAGTTCGTTGTCGTTGATATCTGCTAGCCTGAATGCTCCGTTGCTATATGCCTTAACGACCAGGAAAGGGCGTTCCCAGCTTGCAGAGAATTTTCTCACTGGTTCATGAATGGCCTTAAGAACCAAGTCTCCTTTCTTAATTGGTCATTGATATAGGTTGCGATGATGCTTCTATTTCTGCCTATCTTGATATTTTTCGATGTTGTCGAGCGTCTGGATACGCTTCTCCTCTACTGAGTCTAGATCCACGATCCTGGACTCGTTGTGTTGAGTTTCATTTATAACTGTGGAGAGGACCATCCGCAATGAGGAAACTTGTAGTTCAAGGGGTAACATTGCTTCAGATATGTAGACTAGACTATAGGGTGTCCTACCGGTAGCTGATCCTGGACTCGTTGTGTTGAGTTTCATTTATAACTGTGGAGAGGACCATCTGCAATGAGGGAACCTATAGTTCAAGGGGCAACATTGCTTCAGATCTGTAGACTAGACTATAGGGTGTCCTATCAGTAGCTATTCTGCATGTCGTACGATAGGCCCATAGCACATAGAGGATTTTTTCATGCCATCATTTTTTGTTGCTGGTGAGCATCTTTTTGAGAAAATTGATAACCACCTTATTTGTTGCTTCTTCTTGACCATTTTCTTGTGGGTAATAAGGTGAGGAAAAATATTGCTTGATACCAAGGTTATTACAGAAAGATTTGGTTTTGGTACTACTAATTGTGGTCCATTTTCGGTCACAATAGGCATGGGAAGCCCAAACCTGGTTACTATATTGTCCAAGATAAAATGGCAAACCTGTTGAGATGTAATCCTTCATAAGGGAATAGCCTTGACCCACTTCATGAAGTACTCAATGGTGGTGATAATGAATCTATGTCCTGCGGAAGACTTAGGCATGATGGGGCCTATGATGTCTAGTCCCCATCGTTCGAATGGCCAAGTGATCTGTGTAGTATGCAATTCAGTTGGTGACACATGTATTTGATTTGCATAATGCTGGCATGTGTCACATGTCTTAACCTTGGTAAGGTAGTCTCGTTCCATGTATGATTAGTAATATTCTAAGCGTCTGATTTTAGCGGCCATGGGTCGCGGGGCTATGTGTACTCCACATAGTCCTTCATGGACTTCGCTAACTATTCTTTACACTTGGTCATTATTAATGCAGGTTAACAATATGTCATCAAAAAAGTGCCTACATAGAGTACTGTCTCCTATGATGATATATTGTTTGGCACCCTTGCAGATTGCATCTTTTTGTATAGGTGTTAACTTGTATGGTGGTTCGCCATGCAAAAGGTAGGTTTTAATGTTGTCGTACCATTCTGGCGTTGCTCCTGTACTTAGAGAAGATATTTGCGCCACTTGAATGATAGGGTCTATACATTCCATCATTAAAGCGGGCAAGGTGGCAAACAAATGTGGTGGCACATTTAAAGCTAGCGTAGTTAGTGCATCAGCTACAATGTTCTCACTACGCGGCATGTGCCGAATGTCAGTCGTTGTGAATTTTTTCAGAAGATCTTTAGCCATATCAAAGTAGGATTGTAGATGCACAGCTTTGTAGGCATAGGCCCTTATGATTTGATTGACAACGAGCATCGAATCACCTCGAATTGCCATTTGTTGGACGTTGAGTTCTCTGGCTACTAATAATCCCCTGAGAAGCCCCTTGTATTCTACCATATTTTTCATATAGGGAAATGCTAGGCGGTAAACGAATGGGTGAACATATTTAGGGGATAGTGTAATGATGGCAGTAGCACTACTGCCTCTGGTAGTTGAAGCTCCATCAAAGTATAATGTCTCTTTGAGGCCTATTGATACAAGGCTTAAACTATGTACATGTTCATCAGGAAACTCAGGCTCTATCATGGCTTGATCATTAATAGGTGATGTTACAAGCTAGTCGACTATCGCTTAGCCCTTCGTGAAAAATTGGCCAATATAGTGCAAGTCAAATTCCTTTGTGATGGCTTTCCAGTAGGCTATCCTACTGCTCTCATATAAATTGTTTGTAATGACTCGCAGAATGTTGTTCTTGCAAATTATGTTAACTTGGCTACAGAAAAGATAGTGTCTACATTTTTTGAGTGTAAACACCAATGCCAAACAGTTACGCTCTACTTCATTGTACCTCGTTTTGTATGAAAATAGAGCATGACTTAGGTAATAGATAGGGATTTTCGACCCGTCATCCCTATTTTGACACAACAATGCAGCTATGGACACATCTGAGCTTGCCAGGTAGATATAGAAAGGCTGATCTCTTTATGGTGGGAAAACTATTGGCAAATGTAGTAGCTCTTTCTTCAGGTTGTCAAATGCACATTGGCAGTCCTCGGTCCATTCAAAGTTAACTCCCTTCCTTAGCAAATGTTGCATAGGATGTAATTTTTCCATTAACTCTTAGATGAACCTCCTGATAAACTGTTACCTACCCTGCAACCCACATAGTTCTTTGAGGTTCGTAGGTGGTGCTAAGTTAACCATGGCCTTAACCTTGTCGGGGTCAACTTGTATGCCAACCTCCAATACCAAAAACCCCAACATGCATCCAATTTTGACTCCAAATACACATTTTTTTGGGTTGAGCCGTAGGTCATGCCTAAGACATTGTTTAAGGATCAACTCTAGGTCCTCTGGGTGATCTTCCGACTTCTTAGATTTAACAGCGATGTCATCTATGTAGTCGTTCAATCTCTCTAAGAGGTAATCGCTAAAGATATATGTCATGGCACGTTGATAAGTTGCTCCAGCATTTTTTAGCTTGAAGGACATCATGGTATAATAGAAAGTTCTCCAGGGGGTCATGAAAGTTGTAGTCAGTTGATGTTCTAGGTTGATACGGATTTGATTATACCCCTAAAACCCATCCATGAAAGATAGTAATGCATGGTCAGCTGTTGTATTGATGAGTTGGTCAATACTTGGTAATGGAAAATTTTCTTTAATCGTTGCCTTGTTCAGATCATGGAAGTCTATACAAATGTGTATTCCTCTCGTTTTCTTAGAGACAACAACAATGTTCGACACCCAATCCGAATAATCAACCGCGCGGATGAAACTAGCTTGATATAGCTTAGTGATTTCATCACAAACTGCCAATGCGATTTCAAGCTTAATCTTCTGTGTTTTCTATCTAACTGTTTTGATATTTGGGTCTAACACGATGTTGTGCTATATTAGTCATGGGTCTAAACCTGGCATGTCTTCGTACGACCATGCAAACACTGCAATGTTATCTTGGAGCACTTGAGATATGTTGCTCTGCATTTGTTGGTCAAGAAGGGAGCTAGCCTTCAGATTTTTGCTTTCTCCTTTGTGCGTAACCACAGAGACCTCAGTGAGGGAATCCTCGGTTACATAACCAGCCTCCAAGTCTAGGGTTCGAGCCAAATGTTCTGGCTAGTCTGGGGATACTTCTGAGGCTGCTATGGTTGTGTCATAGGAAAAGGTGTTGGTTCCTATCATTACAAGATTAGGCTGTCTAAAATTTTCCCCGTGTGGACCTGTTAGGGCTAAGGGTGCAAGTAAAGCTTCATCCATTTGTGAACTGACCTACAAAACTACCAATAACGGAAGTTGTTACATTCTTTTTTGTTAACCTGGTGAAATGATAGAAGGTTTTTAGAGGTGCGTGTTAAAAAGGTTGCCAGTTTAAGGTCTTAGTAGACCATTACCATATACATAATTTGTAAGAAAATAGCAAGCCAGGTTTCCTAGGTATTAGCGTAAGGTTTCTGCGGACTATGATGAAAGGTATAACGTGGCATGTCTAGCATGGAAAAATAGCTATTTGAGGATTTTTTGCAAACCATATTTAATGCAATCGGATTACGAGATGATAAGCTATGCATTAGTTTAGGGTCTTTTCGGACCGTCATCAATGTAATATCTATGACATTAATGGTGTGATCTTCATGCTTCATGTAGAACTGACATGCCTGCATTTTGGGAAATTTCCACGTTGATCGGACATGAAAATAGCAAGTTTTCACCATCACGTTTATAAGTAGATGGTTTTTCCTCAAATTAAACTATAAATATCACGAGGTTGAGCTAGGCTAAAGAAGAAGGAAAGTGTAAGTAGATGATTTTGTAAAGGTTTTTCAGGTGTAACCATGGCATCGAAGACCAAAGGCAAACATGCTAAGTTGGCGAGGATCGATGAAGTACAAGAAAGCTTGGGGCGAATTTCAAAGGCGCGAGTTGAAATTCGAGAGGCTACTCCACTCGCCCAGTAAGTCATTTTTTCAGCTTCCTTGCATGATTATTGTTTTCATTGTCATGACTTCATAATTATATTTGTTCTAATGATGTGCATTGTGTTGGGTGTCGATACCTACCTATGCTAGTTACGCTACTGGAGTTTGTAATATTACCCTTATCGTCGTTGTCAGAGATAGACCTTGCACCGTCGCAAGGGTTTGGGTGATCTTGGGTAATATTGTACAAACATAATACATAACTAGTTAGGAGTCTAGATATTGTACCCTTGCATAGTGAAAATGGGATTTCATTGCCTTGCTCGTAATGGTTGCATGTTATGCTGGGGTAATATGCAGTGTTACCTTTATCGTCATTGTCAGAGATAGACCTTGCACCATCGCAAGGGTTTGGGTCATTTTGGTAATGCATTTCTAGTGTAACCTACAATTTTTTGGGAGTCAAGATAACGAAAACCTCAGTTTTACATAATGGATTCCTGTGAGCATTTTTTTATTTGTTTGGTTCTGACGTTGTTAGTATGTCTAAACTATTTTTCTAATGGTAGTGCGCTTTATTGTAAAGGATTACGCTAAGGCCTGTCCTGATCATCCTGGACATTGTGGACGTCCTGTGCTGTTTACATGTCCCCGTGGCTAATGTTCCTCCTCCTCATGCTCGTGTAGGGGGAGAGGCGGTTTGGTTTCAGAAAGATGCATGGGAGTTTTTGAAATTTTTGTTGCGTAACTTTAGCATGATTATTTGGTCACATCTTCCCATCGAAACAGTTGAAATTATCTTGGAAATGCTGCTAGCTGGATCATCACAGAGTATCCTAACATTCCTAGTGGATGGGTCAAGCGAGGTCGTAGCTGGGAGGGATTGCTAACAGAGCGTCAAGGGTTTTAGGCATTTATCTTGGATCTGGGAGATGCCCAGGTTTGAATGTTATCACACCTACAACATGCTGTTCGTAGCTTGTCATCTCATGACCTATTTTCAGAATCCACTTGGCCTCATGTACTATGCTAGCGGGTAAGTATTTTCAAGGTGTTATGATGTGCTAACTATTGTCTGATTTTGCGTCAGGTATAAACAATTTTCTACATTTTGTGACGTAGGTTTTTTATCGATGCGAATGATCTCCAAGGTGATACGGACATGTTATCTATGGCTGAAACAGCCATAAAGGAATTCACTTCCATTAGCAATGTGCATGTTGGTGTCCTAGGAAAACTAGAATTTGAAATCCAACACTACCCTATCTGGTACGTCAAATTCTTTTCCAAATGTAGAGACTCTGGATGGATGGATAAGGAGTGGATTTTGGATCGTCCCATCATCGTGGACGATGTGCAAGTGAGGATTCCATTGTTTCCCTTGTCCTTTGGACATGGTGAGTTATGCTACGGTGATCAACTATGTGACCCTACAAAGTGAGAATAGTATATAAGATTTTATTATTTTTCTATTTTGTCTAACCTGTTGTTTTATGTTCATAGTTAGGGAATCACAGGAGATCACAATGATAGCTTCTGGGCGTGAGGCGGCCAGTCTCTTTTTCCATTATGGTGACATAAAAGAAGCATAAAATTGGCTCTGCCACAGAGCGGCCCCAGCTACTATAACCAATAACCTCTGAGAAGTTGGACTAATGGAGCTATTTCTAGCTGGAACCCCTAATCTCATAGTAGCCGAAATGTTAGCTCTAGTTGACTCCTTCAGCGAAGAAGTCGAGCGTCTTCACATGTGCGTGCGTAACGTGCATGTGAGTTTTGATATTAATGCTTGACTGTTCATCAACTTTTTTGGCATTCCTTCTGATGTTCTTCTGGTGGAAGAAAGGTCAAAGAGAGGTTCTAAGCATCAGAAGGACATAGAGGAGTGGCTAGGGGTTAAAAAAGAACCAAAAGGCATCCTTGCCGATAAAATCAAGCTAGAGGTGGCTAATACCATTTATCCCCTCTTCTGAGCTTGCGCTTTCCCCAAGCTACTCTCCCAGGGAAGGATCCTTGACATAGAGCAAGCTTGGATCATGCAGGAGGTTATGGAGGAGGGGACATGGTATAATTGGACTAGCTACCTTGCTGAAGGCCTGCAGGATGAAATGATCAAGCTTCGTAAGAATCTTGAGTCTCGTTTCAACGTGCATTTTTCTTTTTTCATAGCTTGATTTTAGCATTTTTTCAAATTCCTAGTGGTTCACAGGGATGAAGTTTGGGTTCAGCAAGATCGTAACCAGATTTTCAAATCGTGCATTTCCCAGGTCTTCCACACCATTCGATCCCAAGATCCCCCTAAAGGTATCAGGGAGTCGCTTTCACTAACGACTAAGGATCAGGTGGTGCCTCCCATGCGAGGTCAAGAAAGCATGGGTAGGGCACCCCCTTCTTACATTGGTAGTATGTCAAGGGAAAAATGCTTGGTAGCAAAAATAGTAACTTCATTAGTTCAGCGGAAAAAGCATCGTCCGGCTGTAGAGTCTTCCGGCCCGACTAGTGAAGAGGGAAGGAAACTATGAATTAAGTTTCATAGGAAAGATCCTCTGACTGGTAAGTAGAAGAATGCGTGATTAGTTTATGTGTATTATGCTACGTATAGACATTGTTGCATCACATAATTCTTGTGAAAAGTAAATAAAGTTTTGTTTTGATTAACTGTGTTGTTTGATAGAAAAAGGGAAAGATGTAGAGGAATTAACCCCTGAAACAGGGGCCATAGTTTTGTGGTGTGGAGAAGGGGCCCTAGTTTTGGAAGAGGAGGCCCCTGTCAATAATGTAGGTGGCACACAGGTTCCTGTGCCCAAAGGGGAGACGGGTGTAGAGGACGCTGAGGTCCTTTTGGATGAGCTAGAAAAGGAGAAGCAGTTTGTTGCTGGTGAGTTTGACCTTTCCTTGAAGGGCAATCCTCCCACTATTACCCTTGGGGGTTTGCTGAATTGAAGCTTTGTATTATTGTAATGTCTTAATTGCTTTTGTGTCTATTGTGCTATGTCTAAATCATTTTGTTTGCATAGTAGGCACTTCTGATAATAGTGGTGTACCTTTGTCACTAATCTTAACTCAACATTGGGGTGAGGCTCTTGACAAATTCACCTTTATGGAGGGCATTGTAAATGATATGATTAGTCGCTTAGAGTGAATTGATCCTAAGATTGGTACATCACTGTTGTTACGCAGGAATCATTGAAATTACGACATTACGTTATTATGTTGTTTCTAATTGTTGTTTTTCATGTTACAAGATCTCACCTCAAATGGGATCCCAAAGAGCCCACTGACATAGACACTTCCCCTGAACCCTCACTAGAGGTGATCGAAGTGCCATGCGGCCTTTACAATGAGATGCATAAATGTGCATAACACTCAGCCCGTTCTCTATGGGAGTGTCAAAATGTCAACGAAGATCTTTGGAAGAGGTTGCAGAAAACAGAAAAGAAGAAAATGGCCCTAACTGCTAGGGTTGATGACCTTGAGTCCCGGAACAAATTTCTGCAAGCTTGAGAGACCAATGACGAGAATTAGCAAACAACTATGATTGACTATGCTCATTATTGGATGGTCGTCAGGAACAACGTCCAAGCCAGTCGTGAGCTCATTAAGCAATGGATGCAAATGGATCTCCTAGCCCAAAAGAACCAAGACTGGAAGGACTTCAGCGCGAGGGATCAAGAGTGGGGGAAGGCACAAAAAGACCATAAGCACATGTATAAGCGAGAAAGTGCTACATACCACCAACATTACAGGGATTCCGTGGTTGAAGCACGATCCCTCCGACTATTCCTCGACATCATCGGTGCTTCTAGAGCATATGAAAAGTTCCAGGAGCAAGTGACAGTAAGTGCCTCCCTTGAGAGAGAGATAACCCTCCCTAGTGGGGAGACTACTATCCCTTCCTTCTTTCCTAAAATACGCCAGTGGACTCCTATGGAAAAAGGGAAGGTAAAGGCTGGAACTGATCTAGGAGATGGTGTTTGGGCTGAGCTCACTGAGGACAAGATCATGCAATGCCTGTTAGTCGACCTAGAATAAGTTCCTTTCGCGATCGATGTAGGACCCTCACAGGTAATCCATGTTATAGTTGTATTATTATTATGCATGATTTTGGTGGTGACACTAACATTTGTTTCATGTCAAATCATAGGATCGACATGAAGAGGGTCCTCATGAAGAGGAGCGTGATGGAGATGATGGCCCTCATGAAGAGGGTCCCCATGAGGAGGATCCCCACAGAGAGGATCACCCCCATGAAGAGACACCATGTAAAGAAGGTCCTTATGAGGATGATCCTCATGAGGTAGAGGTGGAGTTAAATGACGCAGATGGAAGCGGTAACAAAGGGGATGTGTAGCATGGCAATATTGGCCAAACATTTTGTTGTAATGAAATGGAGTAAAGGATAATGTTCTTTGATCAATGTGATTGTAAAATAATAATTTTAATTTTTTTATTTTATGAAGGGCAACATATCATCAGAAGGGTTACACGTTTTAGGCCACTGCAGGCCGTTAATAGTTTAAGGCCGTTTTGGGCCGAGACATAGTACATGTAAAAGAATAAACAAAATTGCAAGTTTTAGGCCGTAGTGGGCCGTAACTAGTTTAAGGCCATTTTTGGCCAAGGTGTGTATGAAAACACATGATGAGGACAATGTGACAAGAAAGAGCGTAAATTGAGTAATAGTAAACAATGTGGACTGATATGACATGTGACGTCAACATGTTCATTTGCTAGCTCCATAGTTGCTTCTTGATTGTTTTTAGGTTTGGCGATGTGTATGGATGAGAAGGCTTATTACAGCATTCCTCTACGCTACCATCTTCTCCTTGGAAGGGTAGTTTAGCCCAAATCAAGCTTTCATTGGCCACTATGTCAACCTATTTAACTATTGGGGTAGGGGTTTGATCTTTAGGGATTTCAATCTCCAAACCCTATTCCATTTCCACGTTATTAACCGCTTGAAGGGTCATCTTATCACCATGGATGATCACTTCCCCTCCTACATAGGGCAAGTAGATCTCTTGATGAATGGGTTATGAAACTGCCCTTAATTGAGCCAACCAAGACCTCCCTAAGATTAGGTTGAAATTGGGCATCTTCTCGAAGACGATAAACACTACGTCTGTGGGGAATGGATCCCCTGCTATAAAGTTGATGTGTACTGTTCCCTTGACTTGCACTCATGCCCCATTAAATGACTTCAAACATGATGTTGTCGTGAGATTGATTTGGTTGAGCAACCCAGTTTGTCCACTATAGGGAATGGGCTGACATTGGCAGCTGCCCCGTCATCTACATGTACTCTCCAAATTCTGTACTAGCTGATCTAGATAGTGATGAACATCGGCGTTGTTGTCACCTGACCCTTTTCTGGGTCATCCTTAATGGATTCATCATGAAATGTCAATTAGAAAGGCCATGGTTGTTCAGTAGTGAGGGGAATCATGATTGAATGGATTACTTCTTAATCCGCTGGCAAGCTCTAATCCATGGGTATGGACACTAACATGTGAACCATGGCCTCACGATGATTTTGTGATGTCATCAGCAAGTCATAGAGGTTCATCGTTGTATTTTTTTGTTCAAGAGCTTTCTTAACTTGCATAAAAGCGTCAAGGAGATCATGCCCATGATCTAGTTGTTTGTTACCCTTCTCTTCTTCCATTCGTCCCAGGAGATGGATCTCTTGGGGAGAAACGGTTTCTGGTTGAGGATTACGTTTTCTTGGGTTAGGAGAAGATGGTTGCGTTTGTGTAGCATCGTCTTTTTCAGAGGGAGGTGGAGCCAAGGGCACCGAGCTGAGGGGTGTAGGCTTAGGAAACCCTAGCGTAAGGTGATCCTTGACTATGTTACCTGTCATACACCCTTCTCCTTTCCTGTCAGGTTGTGATTGGGGAATTGACTTAGAAATTTTCCCTTGCGTAGTAGGAGTAACTGATGGCTTTGGCACCCTGATGAAAAAGGGTGTCCTAGGTGTGGGCATGGTCTGGGCCACAGCTTTACTGACAGTGAGCTATGGAACGAAGGTCTAATACGGGACTCAAAGGATAAAAGGTTGTCACTAAGCTGCACCCATCGATGTTGATGGGCTTATCATTTGAGGTGGGCAAGGAGGCACACGCAACACAAAGGGTTGCTTTGGCTATGCCTGGTCTTCGCCCTCTGTACCCACTACATTGATAGTGCATCCTACATTATTTGCATTTAACAGGTCTTGGTACACATGCATGGACTAGTTTTCCAGACGGACCGAACTACTATTATCTATGATCAGTTTACCTTGGTTGATCATGCGTTGAATGTCATCTTTCAACACCCAGCAATAATCCATGTCATAACCACATAGTTGGTGGTAGTTGCAAAAATGATCCAACTTGAAGTTCTTGGGAACTGGTGGTTCGTTAGGCAGGGCCAAGGAGAGGTTCTTGAGCAGCTCACAATGGTGTCTGTGGAATTTCAGACCCTCCTCGAATATGGCCAGTTCCCAGTAGTTGCTTCAAAAGTTCTGAAGGCTTTACAAGTAGAGCTGTGTATTTTGAGCAATCTTTACATTCAAAATTAGGCTTCAGCTGCGGGGATGCCTTAGGGGCAGGTGATGTTTCTTGATCAGCACTGTTTGAGCTAGTTGTGGGCTCAACAGACACCGTAGATACCTTCTTGTTGTTATTTTTCTTCTTGGCCCCTTCGACTACAGCTGCTACTGTCGTTGTTGTAGCTTTGCCCTTATATTTTCTCTTGTTGTGGGCATCTTGAATGCTCTTAGTCTAAGCAAAGGCTTGGCTGAGGGAGCAAGGAGCGAGGTAATATAGTTTAGACTTGATAAATTCGTTGACTGACCCCTTGAAGATTGCCAACAAATGGGCCTTCGCAATGGGTTCAAGGATTTCATTCAAGGTGGCGCTCCACTACTGTATAAACTTTTGGACTGGCTTGAGTGGGTCTTGCTTAACTCCAATTAACTGGTCTAAGGTGACTTCTGGTTTCAGGATGTATTTGAAACAAGTCATGAACTGAGTTAGCAAGTCTTCCAAGGCTAAGATGGAAGAGCATGGAAGTGCATAATACCAGTCTAAAGCTTTACCTGTTAGGGACATAGCAAAGACATAGATGATGGTATGTGACCATTGTTGCAGTAACAATGACTTTGACCTGAAGGTAACTAAATGGGCGTTGGGATCACCTTCCCCATTGTATTTTGTAAAATGGGGGAGTGGCATCCCAAGAGGTAATGACAAAACGGGTACTGCCAGACTGATAGGATCATCATGGCAAAAATCCATGACTTGTATTGTGTCAGAATCGGTAACCTTTAGGCGTTTAACCTCCTCAGTAAGGGTTTGAATAAGCTGGAAGGCTTGATTTAGACTCGAGGATGAAGAGATTGGTTGTGGAATAGTAGGGGGAGCCACACTGGGTGGCAGATAGGGGTAGCAACATGGCCTATGAGCGATGCAGTCAAAACCGTCCTTGCAGGTGACACCGCCTATGTCATCCACCAACCGACAAGTGGTGCAGTGGGATAATATGGTTGATTGTGCCACAGGGTATGTTGTTTGCGTACCCAGGGGCACAAGAAATGACCCTATAGTTAGATTTACTACTTGTGGGACTTGGCTTTGATTATGTGAGAGATAATACATCTACGTAGGCAATGTAATAGGGGGTGATGTATTTGGAGCCTACCACGCGATAGTGGTGAGTCCTACCGTAAATGGTGGTGCGGGAGCAACAACTGGGATGGTAGAAGTGGTATATAACTACAAAGTAGGTACTACATGCACATGTGATGATGTAGGCATAGGTATACGATGAGATGGGTTGGCTGACTATCATTGCAGAGCAATGGTCTATGAAGGAATAACACCTGCGAAGGTAGTCGAAGAGAAGAAATGCTGATGGGCCTCATGTGCAACACGGTTGGTGGTAGATAACGATAATTGCATAGTTACCATAAATAGTTAATTTACATGGGACATTGTGGAGGGAGGAGCCATGACAAAGTTAGCGTGATTGCCTCCCTCGGAGTGGGCATCTACGTCTTCTTGCCCATCATGGGATGCTTCCTCATAGAACACCTCATCTCGTTGTTCCGTTGATGCTTTAGCCATTAATAGTTGATCCAACATCCATTGTTGCTGGTTCATCAGAGGTATGAAAGCGTCAGGCGAAGGCACGAATTCCTTCCCATTACAGTAGATGAACTCTTATTCACGTTTCGCTTCAAGTTCCTGTGGGTACATGGGCAGGTTCGTCATAAGCTTGGCATAGAGGAAGTTGTGTTTCGTGTGCTGAGCATGTTCCTCAAGCTCTTTATTTTGAATCCTGAGGGATCGATGTGGTTGCATTGGACTAGCCAGTGACTCAGCAATAGCAGGCATAACCTACACCGTCCAGGGGCTTTCGAGATTAGCGGTGGCAACAGCGATAGTCAGTACAACCATTCTCTAAATAGCCAGGAATTAATGATAACAGGGCTAAAGATCACAAAGGCAAAGGTAGATTAAAGGCAAATGTGGGATTTCTGTCCTGCTGGATTCCAAAGGAATCGTCGGAGCGACCGATCTGTACCACACAATCACGTAAACAACCATGGAGGTATTACGTTTACGTCAGTTGACAATGGGTACAGACAGCTTACAGGACTACCCGTGAAATGCATATCGGAGGTTCAGGCCCTCCTTTTAGTGCCAAAAAACTGTAACGATGGAAAACGTCAGTTGCTAAAAACACCGAAGGGGTTTCTGTGTACACAATTTTAACCCCAGATTCGCGCGAGGGCTATGCTGGAGAAAATGAACCCGAGGTGCCCTGAATGGTCTTGTCGATCAGACAGGGACTTACTTAATCAGTAAATTTGTCAAAAAATAATATAAAGAGGCGATTATTTGATATAAAATATATTATCGATTTAAGATAAAACGAGATCTGCTCCAAGATCGGAACTCGAAGGCAATGAAGGCGGTGTAAATTATGCAAAATGATCATGAAATTCAATGTAAACAAGTTGCAATGAATTGAATTTGGAGCATGTACAACCCTGAGATTTGGGATCTCCTTTATGGATAAATGTGATGAATACAACGGGATTTACAAGCAAACTTTGGTTTGGATGAAGTGTCCGCTACAAACAAGAAGCTAATCAAAGATAAAACAAGCAAAGGCCAATCTACCTTGTTCTAGCTAATCTAGGCGCAAGGGAGTTAGACTCGAACCAAAGTATCTGCTAACTTGAAGTCTCTGGTCAAAAGATTCTCTCAATCACTGTCTATGCTCTTCTATTGCCAACTCTTTCTCATCGTCTCACTAGTCTTTTCCAAGAGAAATTATCAAAAATTACCAACGATTGTCAACCCTTTGAGTGTTGTCTACTAGAGTATTTATAAGATTAGGGTTAGGAGAAGAATGCGGTGTAGATGATGTGTGTCTTGGGCCCACAAAATACCAATGACCTGATGTGTTGTAGCTGAAGCTTGTGACGCTATGCTGTGCTACGCTCTAGAGCATAGTATAGCATAACCACCCTTCAAGAAGACAGTTTATTTGACCTTGTCTCTTGCGCTGAATAAATTGTCCCATGACTATGCTATGATACGCTGGGAAGCATATCGTGGTGTAATCACTGCCACTACCTAAATTTTGTTACCTTTGTTTCTGCAGATAAGTCAACTTCACTGCTTGCATTACACTGCGTTAACATGGCATAGTATGGCAAAAGTTAAGATTTTCGAACATGGCCAACTTGCAAAGTTGAAGGGTTATTACTGTGCATCCCTTGTTCTATTCAGCCCTTCTGAAGTCTGCTACGTTGAACTGTGTAGCGTAGCATAGTAGGCCCTTAGCCGAAAAAAATGAAAACTTGTTGAAACGTGCCACTTGTGGAAATCCTTTCCTAAACCTTCGAGACTTTGTTGAATCATCGAGGTCTCAAAATTTCACAGTGTTTCAAGGGGCACATAGCTCCTAGGGCTATGGCAATAAAAATTATATGTCTAGGCTACTACTAGTCTCAAATGGAATGTGATTGCATTGCCAAAGCGAGGACATGCAATGTATGTCAATGCCATGGGAACCTTATACATGTATCGCCTACTGAATTACGTACCACACAGATCACATGGTCTTTCCAATGTTGGGGACTAGACATCATAGGACCTATTACACCTAAGTCTTCTACAAGGCATAGTTTCATTATTACTGCAACTGAATACTTTATAAAATGGGTAGAAGCTATTCCCCTCAGAAAGACCGTGTCCCAACAAGTTTGCAACTTCATTCTAGAAAACATAGTGACATGATTTGGCCTTCCCATGACTATTGTTACTGACAATGGGCCACAATTTAGTAGTGTAGAAACCAAAGCCTTTTACAAAATTCTTAGTATCAAACATGCTTTCTCATCGCCATACTACCCTTAGGCAAATGGTCAAGCAGAAGCTACCAATAAAGTCATCATCAACCTGCTAAAAAGAATGCTTAGCAGGAGCAAGATGTGATGGCATAATCAAATCCTCTACGTGTTGTGGGCTTACTGTACGACATGTAGGAAAATCACAAGTAAGACCCTGTACAATCTTGTATACGGATTTGAACCAGTGTTACCTCTTGAATTGTAGGTCCCATTGCTTCGAATGATCCTTTGAAACTTTGTGGACGAGGCTCAAAATAATCAGTCAAGGATCATTAATCTTTACTCCATAGAGGAAGAGCACACCCAAACACTTAATTCCATGGAATGGTACCAAGACAGGAAATGACAAAAACATCACTATAATCTACACCAATGATCAATCAAAAAGGGGGACTTAGTCCTCAAGGCCGTTCATGAACTCGTGAGCAAATTCTCAGCCAATTGGGATGGCCCCTTTATAGTCACAAAACCATATGAGAATGTGGCATTCAAGCTAGTTGACATAGATGGCAATGAATTTCTAAATCCTGTCAACCATTTGTACCTGAAGCCATACTATGCTTAACATGCAGGATTATACCGAACGTGAAGCAAGGTAAGCAAATCATTTGCTACAATGTAAAATTGGCATAGATAGTTTGTTATGATTATAAACTAGCATAGCACATCTTTGGGCCATGACATAAAACTAGCACCCACTACAGGGTCTACTATGACCTCAAACTGATCATCCCTTGTCCACTATGACATTAAACTAGCACATCGGTCTGCTAGGACCTTAAATTAGCACATCAGTCTTCTAGGATCTTAAACTAACACATCATGGTCTACTAGGACCTTAAACTAGCACATCAAATGGTCTACTAAGACTTTAAACTAGGTTCACAGTGCACCGCCTCCCAGCTCACACGTGTGACCTTGTGAACAAGTGAGCGTGCATGTCTTCAAGCTTCCTAGATAACATGGGGTGGGACATTGCAGTTTCGGAATGAAGTTCACGTCACCATGAAAAAACCCTCTGGGACACATGTAGCTTCATCATCCCTAGCATCTTGCTAATCTTCCGGAGATGTCATTTGACATCTTGTTGAGCTTTCAGAGCTATTGCTACCATTGGAGTCCCAGCACTATTGTGGCCTAGCCACAATGCTACCATCCTATAACCCTCACCATTGTTAGGGTCCAAAAAGGCATTTAGCTAATAGGCTTCTCACCCTGTAGCTGGATTTCATGATGCTTGCCTTTGGTAGGGATTCCTAAGCACCTACATCATCATCGCTCCTAGCCTCTTTAGTGCTCATTTTCAGTAGGGTCGCTGAAACTTTCCATCCTGCTGTTGCAGAAACCTGTGCTAGCCTTCCTACTTTTAACATTGCACACATTTAACATAACACTTGTCATCTTGGGAGTATCTTGGGTAAGCAAGACTTTGCCCTCACTTCCCTTGATGGTTGTTCCTTCTAATATTCTCTCTATTATGTTTGCAAGATAAAAGCCAAGATGGCATTATTCAAAAATGCATTCACCATGAGAGCAAGACACTACACCATTCCAAAGTACCCGTTTCGATTAGCCTAGCTACTTGAGAGTGCATATCCTACTCTCCCTTCTGCCAACTTAACCTCCATTCTGTATACTTACAATTTTTGATACCTTCTTTAACAACTTCCCCAATCCCATGCCCAACCACCAGGCCCATGATGGATGTAATGCAACTCGTCCCATGGGAAGCCTCTATAGGTAGGTCAAAGTCCCACATGGATGTAACACAATTCATCTTGGGGAGGAAACACTTGTCCAACAGTGATGACAAGATTGCCTCCAAATGAAATGGGTGTAAAAAAAGTGCCTAAAGCAAATAACACAATAGCTACTTTACAAACGTTTCAGCTATAGATCAACCATCTCTAAGCACTCTGGTGAGAGGTTGAGATCCAAAAAAGAAAGACACCCATGTGTGCTAATTTCCTCATAAGCATTTCGATGAGGGATCACACTATGGCAATGACTCTCATGATAACGCCTCTTGCACCTTTCCTTTTCCTTAGCCTAATTTCCTGAAAATTGTGTCCTTTCCCTATCATGCTCAGCTCTCCTAATAATTCCAATCATAGCAAAGGTTTATCTAAGTAGGCACTAATGAATGGTGTGGATGTCGCATTTAGCATGGTTTTTCATGTTCTTTATCAATGTCTCTTAAGAAAATCCTCTAGACATCAAAAAATAGGGGCCATTGAAGCACCATCAGTTTTGGGCCATCATGATTCTCTAGGTGTAATGTCGTGATGGATCGTACAAATGGTTCAACACCCTAGAAGTCCTAACACCTACAAGTTTATGTTCGAGTGTGCATGCTACGCTCTTCACCACAGTCAACATAGGGCTTAGTTGTAGAGCCAATTCACACAAATGAACCATTGAAGGTAGACCACATAGTCTAACAAATTTTCTATCTCCTAGGCTGACAAGCTTGCTACACCCTTTAGCTTGCCCAACTTGACACATGACCTAGTTGATGGTCTACCCAGGGACCATGCTAGGAGCTGTCGAAGGTGTTTAGGATGGACTAAATAGTTCGGTAAGTTTTCTAACAGTAGAGACCTGCTATTCTATGCTATGCTACATAGCATAGCAGGCCTTGTGGTGACTAATTAGATGCAGAAGACATAGTTGGTAGGTTTCTAGTCTTCAAAGGAGTCTGCACCACTTCAATCCTTGAAGCTTGATCATCATAACACGGAAAAAATATGGTAAATGTCAAAAAAGTTATCCCATTTTGGGTGCTACACTGTGCTATGCTACACAGCATAGCACAATGTAGTAGGACATGACAATCTTTTCCCAAACTTCCTTGACACATGAACCAAAATTTCCCTTGCCTCAACCATTAAAAATTCTTATTCTACTGCCACCCTAGGATATGATTGACATCCCATGATAGAATGTTTGCAAAGTGAGCCAAAATTCAGGCCAAACTGGGTGCTATGTTATGCTATGCTACACAGCGTAGCACAATGTAGTGGGGTTAGAATGCACGAAGGTCCTCTATCAAGTTGTTTTAGCAAATAAATTGCACTTGGCCATGCTTCGACCTCCGAGACTACTTGTCCCACTTCACCCTCAGGTCTCAATCAAATTCTCTTGACAAAGCATCATAGATTAAGCAAGAATTCATTTCACACTTACTACTAAACTGTGCTACGCTACACAGCGTAGCAAGGACATTGAGGATAAAAATGTCCTAGGGATGAAACCAAGGAGTCTTGAGATTCTTCAACATGAAAAGTGTAATGGTTGTTTCCTGAGATGGCTTGCCTAGCTAGGCCTTAGAGGGGTATTTTCGATTTTCAGGAAAAATTTCTCTCAAAACTAGCTACTACATTATGTTGTGCTACACAGCATAGCATAACATAGCATGTAAGTGTTTATGCTATGCTACTATGCTGGGCAATGTAGATAGCGTAACACTAATGTAGAAGCATCAGGACATCTCCAATAGCTTCAGAACTCATTGGCAATGGTCACTTTTGCTCCAGCATCTCCTCTACAGACAAGAATAGCAGTTTTCTTTGTTTGAACTCCCCTATTGATCCCTAAAGTTGTCCCTATGCTTGACCCTACTCGTAAGAATAGGGAAGACGTAGTCCTAGAGCGTAGGCTCCACTTTGCATTTGTCATTGGCATTTTTTGTAAAAACATGGCAGTCCCCTAGATTCTAGCACATGTAGTTTGAATGGTATGGTCACAGCTCAACAGGTTTCACTTCTAGCCTCATCCCACTCAGCGTAGCATTACAACGTAACACTCCAGCATAGCACCACATGGCAACATAGCACATCCCTAATTCATGCCCTATGGGACCTAGGACACATCGCATCCAAACCACATCTTTCTCCTGCTCTTAGCTCTATAAATACCCCAGTGAACAATTTTCAAGGGGTTGGCTTTTCAATTTGGATTTCTTGTGATTGACTTCTAGAGATTGGGATTTTGGAAATTCGCTTTCTAGCGATTGGCTTTAGCAAGGAGTTTAGCAACTGGAAGGTTGGTGAACATCAAACCCCTGCAATAGCACTTCTTAGATCTCTCTCAGCCCAGCAAGCATCAGCTTAGCAATTCCTATCAGCAGGACATTGGTAGTAGTACAGGAGTTGTGACCATACCATTCTGTTGTTAGCTATGCCTACCCAACACTGCACATCATTTTTATACCTTCTTCAGCTAAACAAAGATCAAATTCCCCAATTTTGGGGTAGTGCATTCTCTTACTTAAGCTCATTTCATTTCATTATAACATATATTTTGCATCATTGTACATTTGGTTTACATTTACTGCTTAGTTACATATTTTGCTACACTTTTACTGTTCTATGTGCCACGTTTTTCTTCACCTTAATCTCCACGCGTGAAATTTTAGAATCATTATTCATGAAAGGTTCTTGTACACCGTGTAAGTCCCTGTTTGATCAACTAGACTATTTAGGACACCCCATTTCCACTTTCTCCAACACGACCCTCGCATGCATTCGGGGTTAGGATGTATGCCTGATAACCTCTCAGTGTTCTAGCCACTGACATTCTTGGATGTCACATGGTACACTTGGTAACCCCAATGATGACTACATGAGTCCAAGGTGTGTATGGAAGTTCAGGATTGAATATCCATCACCATATTATAGAATAGATTCATTTACTATTTTTCTTAGAATTAGAAACTATTTTCACTTTACCATATTTGGAAGAAATGGCCTATCAACATCAACATATCTTATACCTCATTGTGAGCTAAACCATACACATAGACTACACTAGCTCCACATGGGAAGACAATTATCTCGATCTTAACCCAATTTCTAGCATATTCACATTACCTTGTCCATGGATTATGATATGGTCACATGCGAACACCTATGACTTGTATGGTTAGGTGTTAGATTACTCCACTACTCATCATTGGCATCATTACTAGGGAACAAATATGGCACCAATGATGAGTGATGGAGTTATGAGTGTTGGAAGTTGGGAGGTGAGAGCTCATATTGTAGAAGAAAAATGGTAATGACTCCCTTGGCTCAAAAGTAAAAAATGAAAAAATTTCACTAAGTCCTTGCATATCTGTAGTTTTTATGGGCTCCAATATCAAAGATCTGATATTGAAGGTGCATTGATATTGGAGATGGAAAAAATTTCAGATTTTTTATTAATTCTTGATGATAAAAATGGGTCATTTGAAATGTTTGAAAGGTATGAAACAAGTTTTGAGGGTCTTGGGCTAGGAATGATGCATATTTTTCAAAACTTTGACATAGAAAATGTATGAAGAAGGAATCTCAAGCTATGAAAGTTCATGAAGTGTTGATAAGATGAATGAGATGAGTAACAAGGAAGTTTTTATTGATGTTTATTATTGTTAAAAGGCTTAAGATGATGTGGAATCACTTGGCAAGTATAAGATACAATAGTTATACAAGTGGGTCCTTTCCAAAGTTGGCTCCAACACTTAATGCCCTTGTATAACCATACCTAAAAATATCCTTAGGCATACAAGGAGTTGAATGTAATGCATGCCTATTTAGCAAAACACACATGTTAGTATCACCAACTTGGGAAAATTATGTTATGTTACTCAAAACCACAAGTTATGGTTATTCATACAATGAGATTAAATGTACTTAGAAGGGATTATAGAAATTAAGACATGAGGTATCTTACCATAGGCATGATGAATTCTTGTGTTCTATTAGTAGTTAAAGTAAATACTAGCCTTTTTTTTCTAAGATTCAACCCAAGACTAGACCACATTTCAGTGAAATTGCATTATCTCATCTCTTGGAATTAAACCTATAAGACTACCACTAGTTCAAGAAGTATTGTCACTTGGCGTATTGTCCAAGGGAAGAGCTTTTTCATTACACGTTTTATCTTTTTGATATTTTTGAGAAGCTTCCTACCTTCAGGCATGGGTAACATGTCTTTCCAATGGGATGCCAAGAAATTTATTTTGTGCATGGACTTTATTTTTTATCTAAGTTAACCTTACTAGAGAACTACCTTCAGGCATAGATAACATGTCTTTACAATGACATGGTAAGACAACACCTTTTGACTCTTACTTCCATTTTTCATTAGATCTACAAGGATATAATATATCCTAAGAAATAGGATAGAATGTAATAAAAGTAATCCAAGAGAGTCCACAAATTTCCTTGATGTCACACACTTTACATTCCCACTTGGTTCTTCACTTTTCGATCTAAGCATAATCATCACAGGTTTATTCCTAGTTGTATGATGGGAAGAATATCATTATGGCCATGGTAAGAACCTCTTATTAATGGAATAAATGGATAAATGTTGTGGTATCACTATTCAAATAATCAATCCTTTATGACTTGATAACATAGAGAAATCTTCACCTTATTGAGCTACATCTTGCCTTATTCTTAATGTGTTTTATGAACAATCAAAATTATTTACAAAGGTTATGAAAGCAAAGTATGAAAAAGATAGTAAGAATTGGAAAAAGATGAAAGAATGAAAAATCATTAAAGAATTAAAAAATGTTAAAGAATATCAAAGAATTTTAAAAATGAAAAAGTATAAAAGAATGTGAAAATGAAAAGAGAATGAAAAATTTAGTCAAGTACCTATAGTTCCAGATTAACACCCCCATTACTATCATTAAGATTAGTTAGATAAAAGAAAGATCAACTAGACGACTATTTGGTAGATCGGGTAAATTCCTTGGAATATTTGTAATACAATTTGACTTGATGGATATTGACAATAATGAGCTTATGTGGATGGAAACGGTGGTAGATATGTAAGGCACTAGATGGATAAGTGGTTTGAAAAATGTATGGTCCCTTCCAAAGTGTTTGGAATTTGAATTTTTGGGATAGATGATTAGGGTTATAGTAAAGGACCTTATCACCTAATTGTATAGTTACTTTCCTTGTTCATGTATCATGCCTAAGTTTGGAGTTATGTTTTTGGACTTTGTTACTCATGAGTGCTACAAGCCTATTTTCATCTAAAAGGTTTAGATTCGTGAGATGTTCTTTTTGTTATAAGCTCAGGTCAAGGTCAAGTTCATTGGTAGTAGCAAGAGTGTGGAGCTTTGCCTAGATTGGAAGTGCTAGCAACTTGGCATAAACTAACTCATATGATGAGTACCCTATAGGTAGTTTCTAGGATGTCTTATAGGCCCATAGAGCATCATTTAGTTTAGTGCTTTAGTCCTTTCTAAACCTACTAATCATTCTAGTGAGTATTCTAGTAATTTCTTGATTAGTAACTTTGGCTTGACCATTTGCTTGGGGATGATATAGTGTTGTTAACTTATGGTTCACTTGAAGTTGTTGCATGAGCTTTTTGAATGTAACACTAGTGAAGTGAGTCCTATTGTCTATATGAGCAATTTCAATACTTCAAATCTATTCACCACATGTTATTGAAAAAATTTAACAAATATGTTTGATGTATAGTCTTTTACTACTACTACCTCTACCCACTTCATACAATAATCCATAGTCACAATTATGTATCCTTTTCTTGTTGGCGACCGTTTGGGAAACGACCGCCAACAAGTGTCCTCGAATAGGATTTAGGTGCCTGCTGGTCTCTGGCAACACCAAGGCCTAGATACCTCCAAATAAACTCAGTAGTTAATGTGAGTATGTGTGTGTGCTGTTGCGGTGTGCGGTTGTGAGAAATGTAACGATTGTGTTGTGTGTAAACTACAAATGACTTACTTTAAAGAGATTCAGCCAACTTTGCCAAATACTATGAGTTGTTGAAATTTTCCTATTTTGTTCAACT
>MNCI01029903.1:987049-1013799 GCA_015680685.1 Gnetum montanum | reverse complement strand
GACCATGACAAAGAGGCTGAAATCTTTCCTTTAGCAAGCCATCTTACAAGCAATCATCTTTACAAATCTTCTTTACAAATGCTCTTCTCTAGACCCCAAAGTGTCTTCAAGTGAGAGCCTAAGTGCTAACTAGTAGCCTTCCAAAGTGTGATCTCCAAAAGTGTGATGTATGAGACCTCCCAAAAGTCCCTTCTCCAAAAGTTTTCATCACCCCCCCAAAAATCCTTCTTTTTCAAAGTCCTCATGAAGCCTTTTTATAAGGTTTACAAGGTAGTTACATGCCAAAATATCCTAGCTAACTTTTCTCCCAAGCAAGGAGGTTACAACTTACCCATTTAATTAGGAGGGAGTTATATAGTTAGGAAGTTATGCATAAAGTTAGGAGGAATTAATATTTATAAATATTTCCTTTGTAAGTAATTTATTAAAATAAATCTAAAATCCCTAATCTAGTTTAATTTAATTAAAATTTTAAATGCTAAGTGTCATTAAGCTCTAAGATTTTTTCATAAAAAATATAATATAATATCCACCTTATTGGTGGTAGCGGTAGTTAATTTATCCTTTCCACATCTTTGATAATTGAAATTAAAATTCGGGATGGCCCGAAATATGAGTCTGAAGGTGAAGGCACCGATCCTGCAACTGCCAGCAACTGAGTCAAATTATCTTCTTCGGCCAAAAATCGTTACCAGCAACTGCCATCACAGGAGAAGACTTAGCCGCCATGTTAGGAAATTTCGCCGTGTGTTCCGTAAGGATCTGCAACTGTTGTAACCTTTGCCTCTCAAAAATGCCCTGCAGGTTTTGATGATTATATAATTTAATCATCGCTTCGTAGATTTTTGTTGCCTTCTGTTTGTGATAACTGGTATACTGTCTGGCTTACAAAGTTTTCTTCCAACATTTGGTGCAGATTCTTCAAGCAACATCCACCAGGGTTTTTAAGGCATTTGCCGTTGTTGCGGATGAAAACCCAAATTTGTTCATCGTGCAAAATAGGCATCTATTCTTCTAAAATCCACAAGTGTCTTTGCTGAAATCGATGATATGCCTGTTATGTTCTGCCCTAAACTGGCCTCAGTTCTTTCTGCACAGCCTACACGCGATTACTGCCCGAAACCCCCTTCAATACGGCTCAGTGGTGAAAGAAGGGCCTCCCACGCGCTCCATGAACTCGGGTTCACTATTTTCGGCATCTGGCGAGTCGACAACATCAATTTGTAAATCTGGCCGATGCATGGGCGCAATCCTGAATGGCACAAGTCAATGGATTTGCCTAGAAACCACGGCATTCAGTTCTATTTTTCTGATTTTCTGTTTTTTCTCCGACAGCGTTAACAATGGGCCTTTGGACTTACGGGAATTTGGGTTCATCTGCAATACAGAAGCCTTTACATCCTTTGATAATTTAAATTTACAGAATTCAAAATCTATTGGTAGTCCGTTAGGTCCTTCACTTGCTTCCAACTCTTAACTGATTCTTGATAATCCATTACCCACGGTGTTGTCTATTTTGCCAATATTAACAAGGAGTATGTTTTCTTGTGGTAAATAATCACCTCCTTTGTTTGTTATTCCAATCTTCACTAAAGGAAATAACTTGGCATTTTAATTTTACTTTCCAAGAAGGCTTCAACATCAAGATTATTTACCAGTGGCTTGCTTCTCCAAGAATACCCATCAACTCACAATACTAAACTGCAAATTTACAACCAGGGATTGTGCTAATTTTGAACAAAATATTCCAACTGTTCCATGTAATGGCCAAATGTGCCAACATTTCCATTCCACATCAATGTTATGGGTCTCATTAAATCAATTCTCTAGATGCTAAAAGGTCTGATTGGTTGTATCTAGTGTTGTGATTCTTCATATCTGGCCATACCTCCTTCATCTTTTGGCATTTCTCACAAGATTACATAAAATTATGGGCATCTCTAAACAAGGTAGGTCAAAAGTAGTATACCATCATCAACTTGAGTGCCATTTTGCACCCTACGTAGTGGCCATCACATGGGTCTTGATGGATGTCTTGTAAGACTCTCTGTTGGTGACATTATGGCACACACCATTTGACAAGCCCATCTACATAGATCTTATATAGATTGCTATTTATTTTCATATATATTTTTGCTCTATTAAGGAATGGTTCTCATTGTTTCTTAGACCATTCAGTAGGAAACTCTTGTGTTGATAGATATGTCAAATATTTTGTAGTCCATGGCTTTCTTATTGCATTTAAAGCTTGTACTATTTTGGTAAATAGATCTTTATTATAAAAATGATCTAATAAATATTTTTCTTGATCTTTGGAATTCCATTTTATCCTTGATAGATGATCGACTACCACATTTTCTGTTCCCTTTTTGTCAATCATTGTGATGTCGAGTTCTTGTAGGATAACAAGCTATCTTATCGCCCTAGGATTGACTATTGGTTTATTCATGAAAAATCAAATGGAACTATGATTGATATGAAAATAAATCTAATACCCAAGCACATAATGTCTAAACTTCTCAAGTGCATACACCACAACCATCAACTCCTTTTCTATTATGGTGTAGTTTAATTATGCTCCAGTGATGCTTTTGTTGGCATAGTGTATATAATAAGGTCTCTTTTTGTCATCTAGTTGTGTAAGTACTACACCAAGTGCATAGTTTAAAGCATCAGTCAAGATGTGAAAAGACTTAGACTAATTTTGAGTTTGAGGAATTAGTGTTTCAACTAGTTTTTTCTTCAAGGCTTCAAATGTCTTTTTGCATGACTCTATCCATTCAAAGGGTGCATTCTTCTTTGTGAGTTCCATTAGAAATTTTTATATCTTTAAAAAATTTTCTATGAATCTTTTATAATATCCTCTATGGCCTAAGAATGATCTCACATCTTTCATTGCCTGTGGGCTTTGAACTATATTTTGTATGACTCTAATCTTTTTAGGATCTACCTCTATGCCTTTCTAGGAGATTTTATGTTCCAACACTATACCATCCTAGACCATGAGATGGCTCTTCTGCTAGTTAAGCTTGAGATTGATTTCAACACATCCTTTCAGTACCTGCTCTAACTAGTTTTAGTGCTTGTTGGAAATCTAGCTCATATATTGAAAAATCATCCATAAGAACCTCAACACCATTTCCAATTTGGTTTTAAAATATGCTTAATATCAGTCTCTGGAAGGTGGTTGGTGCATTGCAAAGATTGAAGGGAAACTACTTATAGGCAAATTTTCCCTATGGATTAGTGAACGTTGTTTTCCCTTGGTCTTTAGGTGTAATGTGGATTTGATTGTACCCACTGTATCCATCCAAAAAACCATAATATGCATATCCTGTAATGGTGTCCAGGACTTGATCAACAAATGACAAAGGAAAGTGATCCTTCAATGTAGTAGCATTCAACATTTAAAAGCCAATGCAGATTTACCATTTTCCCAACTTCTTTGGAACAATTACCATGGAACTCATCCATTCACTATTTGTAATGGAAGAGATGAATCCTACCTTTAGCAACTCCTCCAACTCTTTCTTGACTAATTCTTTTAATTTTAGATTAATCCTTCATTGGTGTTGGCATTCTAGTTTGACTATAGGATCAATATATATCTAATGTTAACAAATTCATGGATCAATTTCCATGATCTCATCATAAGACCATGTAAAGGTTGTGGGTCATTTGTTAATCACTTCCAACAACTTTCTTTTGTGTTCTTCTTCTAAAGCTGCATTGATCATTACCAACTTCTTGTTGTTTAAAAATGCATATTCCAAAGTGGCATGTAGGGCCTTCAATTCCAACGACTCTAGTTCCATAGTATTTAAGATCCTTAAGTGTTCCTACTCTATTTCTTCCTCTTTCTTTATTTATGGGTAGAAATTTCTTTCCCTTAAATGTTCTAACTTATCAATCTCTTCAATGTAGGTAGTAACAATTTGTTCTACTGGTTCCATGTATTTATTCGATTTTTTTTCCATTCTTGATCAGGCATTGGGTGTCCTTCTATAGTGTTGCTACTACATATAGACATTTATGCACACATATATCTTCTATACATCTATTTCATGCCTTGATATCCTCTCATCTAATAGCCCATATTCTTTGCATGCAATTGCATCCATTATTGTTTTATGTAATACATGAAACTCTCTATCTTTATATAATACCACTTCATCTTCCTTGAAAATATCCAAGGAAAAGTCATGAATTCCAAGCTTAGCATCAATGGTGGTAAGCCAAATTATTTTCATAATAATTAAAAATTCTCCCTTATTTTTTCCCACATGAATGACTAGAAAATCTGCAGGGTAAGACTAGCCATTGATTGTTTTAATCACATTATCCACTTGTCCTAGTGGAACTATGATTAACTAGTCTACAAGCTCTAACCATATAATACTTTTCATTATCGATGGTAGATTCTAGGCTTGATACATGTCTTGTGAGATTAGGTTCATTTCTAATCTAGAACCAAGTAGAGATTTGCATGGTTTCTATCCTGTTATTTGGAGGTAAACTAAGGGGCTTCTTGAATCATTTTGCTTCTATGGAAGGGCTTTTGCCTTCACCCAACGAGTGATCATTTGAGTAAGCATGATAATTGTGACATTTTAATTTGACAAAGATAGGTGCTTGTTGTGTTGAGGAGGATTGGATGTGGATGGGGTGGAAGTAGATGTATTCCCCATTCGTCGAATCTTTTAGGACTCCTTTGGAATAATGGTCATTTCCAAGGTTATGATTCACATATAATTACCTCCTCTTGTATACCAACTACCCTTTCTTGCACTCTTCTATTATGATTATGATGGTAGTTCCCCCTACAGGACAAGAGGTGGCACTAGTGTTAAAGGATTCATGTGTTGGTTTGAACCAGCTAATGGTGAATGCATGTATGAGTTTGGATCTATTCTTGGTGACATTGGTCTATGGTACTCAGTGGGTTAGTACTATCAATTTTGGACAATAAAATTACTAAGAGAGATTGGAAATTGTACAAAATATCCATATGGATCTGGCTTCCTATATGGATATTTTTGGTGAGGTGGTGGCATGGCCCATGATTGGAATTGTGACATTACTAATAGCACTACTCGTATGGCTATGGTAAAGCTTCACTATGATAGTATGTTGGCTGGAAGTTCTTCCTATAGTTACCTTGAGGATAAGGTAACCTTTTGGGCATTCATTTTTAAAAAAATTTGGGATTAAGTGCATATGCCTTCATTTCTTATAAATGTGCCATTACTAGACAACATCCCTTGAAATGTTCATACTGACACACAACACATCCTTCCTCATTGATGGAGTCCTTACCTTTTCCAAAGGCTTGCTTTGTTCTTTCCTACAAAATTTTTAATGTTATTGCAAATTTTTCATCTAATGATTTTCATATTTTCTCTGCCTTTTTTGCAATATTAGTTATAGTTTTTTAAATTGGTAGTCTTCTACCTGTTGACGTAGCCTAGCAATAAAATCTATAAATACACACTCATAACCATGTTTATGAAATTATTTGGTTAATAGAGTAGCCAAACTCTTGTAGTTTTATTCTATAACCTTAGAGAACATTCAGTGAGTGCCCACAGTGTGGATTTGAGTTAGTTGTACGATGTCTTATTTGAGTGGCAATGTACCTAGACAGATACCATGAACAATAATGAGATCAAGATTGATTCCTATTCATTGTAGTACTTTGACTTAAATTAAATTTATTTTTAATGTAATTTATATTCCATGTACTTGGTTAATATTTATGTTTCCATGCATGTTAATGAATTGGTGGAATGAGTGTGACTAGTTTCGAGCATAAACATGTATTCACTTGGTAATCCCAGCAACGTTATTGCTTGGTTTGCCTAGTAGCATAGCACTTGGTAATCCCAGTAGTGGATACATGGGTTTAGGATGTGTATGGCAAGCTAGAAATAAACACTCATCACCCATAGGATATTTTAGACTTTACTTTATGTTGTTAATTAGATTAAGTAATTGATTTCTCTATTATTGTTAGGAGTAGCATAAGGTTGAAACAACATCAATTATCATATGCCTCACTCTAGACTAAACTATACTTGACAAAGCTACCACTAGTGCAAGTGGGAAGACAATGAACTACAATAAAGGCATAATGATCTAGATGGCAAAACTAGTCCCATCCATAGAATTCAACCGAATTGTGTGTGAACACTTGTGATTCATATGGTTGGGCATAGGGGGTACCTCGTCGCTCATCATTGGCAGTGTTACCAGGGATGGTTCTAGTAATCTAGATTAGTTATATCATACATGATCATTTTAAATGCATTAATGAACTATCTTTGAAAAAATAATAAGCCATACACATCATAAACCAACAACAATGTCTCGTTCATAAGGAAGTGATAATGCATTGTATGAAGAGAACATTTATTGGAGAACTAACAAGATATATGTTGAAGAAAATTAGAGTGAGCAACGTCATGCAAGGGTTTCATATTTTCATGACCACCCTGACAACACTCAAGGACTACATTCACCTATAGTAGACAATCCTAGAGGAGATGAAGTCCTAAACTAGGGGAGGCCTCAAGGCTTAGGACCTCCTCAAAACTTGAAAAAGATAAATCAAGGGACTATGGGACACACCATTGAAGCCATGGAAATCCTCCTAGTTTCTCATCTTTCTTTTCCTCTTCAACATCTAGTTCTAATAAAGATGAATGTAGGTATAGAGAAAAAGCTCTACTATGGGGTTGAAATAAAGGTAGAAATCAAAACTATAGGAAAACTTAAAGACCTCAACATGAATATAGCTAAAACCACCACAATCGAGCAAATAGAAATATCAATTTTGACCATGTCATGTTTGATGATGATGAACCCTTGTTGGCTACTAAGAGCCTGATTTAGATCATAGAGGTAGTTAAGATCCCCCACAAGCATGGTAGGGAAAGTTACATAAAAAGGCTCAATATGAATAATATTCCTAAATTTGTGGAAGGCTATGATTCTAATCCATAACATCACTTACAAGCCTTCCATGATGCTTATGCCTTGCAAAAT
This sequence comes from Gnetum montanum, assembly GCA_015680685.1. Taxonomy (NCBI): domain Eukaryota; kingdom Viridiplantae; phylum Streptophyta; class Gnetopsida; order Gnetales; family Gnetaceae; genus Gnetum; species Gnetum montanum. The sequence continues at coordinate 1,006,755 of MNCI01029903.1, read as the reverse complement.
ATCAAAAATAAGAGGAAAAAGCTTAATCTCTTCCTTAGGACACTAATAGATGAAGCTAAAAGTTATTATAGATCATTGGAACCAAGTTCCATCCACCAATGGTCCACAATGCTAGAACTTTTCAACAAAAAATACTAAACCTATGTAAGTGTCCAACCTAAGAAAAAAAATCCAAGGATGGAAGCAAGAAAATCATGAACCCTTGGATGTGGCCTTGGATAGATACTATTCACTACTACATATACGTCCCAACCATGTTTTCTCTCAAGAAAAGCAACTTTTCCACATCATAGATGGGCTTCATAATGAAATGAGAGATCCTTGGGATGTATGCTCAAGGTCAATTATATGAACTAAAAGCTCATTAGATGGAAAGGCTAGTTAAGCAAGTGGCAAAAGAAGAAGGAGAGCTATGTAAACAAGAGAATGTTGAGAAATATCACTAGGATCCAACTTTTCAAAAGAAGAGGGTCCATATCTATGATGAGGAGAAAAAGGCAACTCTTGATGAGGTGATTTTACAACAAACCTTGCCACTACAACAATCTCTTGATGAACTCTAGGTAAGGTTAGATAAGATGTTAGAGTGGATAAATGAAAAATCTACAACTTTTGTAGAAATTGTAGAGGAGAAGGTAACAAAAAAATAACCAAGCAATCACAATAAATTAAGGAAGCAAAACCAATAAATAACTAGAAATACTTATCGGCAAATAGGAAACATGGCTAAAGAAATCAAGGCTATACACAAGCACAAGTAAAGATGATGGATATGACATCTGCATATATCACCACCCAAAGGGCCATTTCCCAATCATGTCACATCTACGTGAGTATTTGGCTTTTGCATTAAATCCCAAATTCATATAAAAGCACATGCGCATGAAATTTCCTTTTCCACATGATAATTATAGACAGTTCCAGAACCAATCATATTATCCTATAGGGACTTATTACTAGCCTCAAGACTATCATCAACCACAGTGGAAAAACCCACATTCATGGAGGAGGACACAACCAAACCATCCCTACACTTACTACCAGCCAAACCCATATGGCTATTATGTTTAACAACCTATTTCCCTAACTAGTTCTGCCTCCTCTACTTCAAATCACTATTACCTCTCTCCTTAATATCATCAACCCACAGCATCTTCTAAAGGATCACCACCTCACACCTCTCATCCTTTTTCATATCCTCAATATTCTCATACTTCCCTTCTCCATATGTCAGCACCAACACAGGAAGGTTCAAAACAACGACATCAATGAGAGAATGCCACTTGTTCTTTGAACATACACAGAAATGATAATGCCAGTAGATCTCCACCACAATCTTGGAAACATCCTTTCTTTAGGATGGTTCCCATGCATAAGTACAACACTCATGGATCTACTAACTCATCCAAACTAGCATAATTCCAATTAAGTACAAGATTTTTCCTTTCATGACCAATGTCTTCCAATCCTACGCAAGGGCCAACATCCATCGTTATTCTAACACCTAATAGAAATGATGAATTTAGCACTGTGGAGAGACAATAGAAGAATCCATGCATAACTAATCATGATAAAGTGTGCAATTGTGGGTTGGAAGTTTGAAATATTAACATAGCCCCTATATTGATCCACAACAAATCTAAGGAACAAGTGTGTGAGCAAAAACCAGCCTATGTAGTAGCCACTAAACTCGAAGACATCCAATGGCTTGAAAATAAGAATATAAAATTTTTTCAAAGATGCATGGAGGTAATTGATCTACTTATTAGTTCTAGAATTAAGAAAATACACCAAAAAAAGGACTTAGACACAGATATCTTACATTTTGATTATACACCAGAAAAGGATGTTAAACATGGAGACCTAGGAATTAACATAGAAAATCAAGAAGAAGAAGCAAACACATCTGGATCCCCCAAAATGGAAATACCTTCAAGTCCAGATGAAGATACATCTTTGAATGATCCAAAAGATACTATCACAAATGTTAGATGTGCTACCACATGATTAATTAAATTAGTAACTATGATAGATGGTAAACCAGTGGTGTATAACCAAAGGATTGTGTAGTACATCTCTTGAATGTGCAACCATAAGATTAGTTATGGGGAAGATGATCCATCTTGATTCAAGAACTAATAAGTGTTTTTTACCTTTTTTATTTTATAATTTTTTATCATTTTTCTATTTATTTCAAAATTTTTTGATTCTTCATATGTTTTTCATTTCTTAATATTTTTCTTTTCTTCATATATTTCTCTTTTCTTAAGTCATTCTCTTTATGTTTTATGAATGTATTTTATGTTTTTGTTAATAATATTTCCAAGTAATAATGTATAAGTCAACTCTATGTGTTGGGTTTTTGTGCTATACTATCAAGATGATTGGATAAGTAATTGTGTAAAGCAATGAGAACACCTCATCCATCCCTCCAGTTCTCTAAATAAAAGGTCTTTTTCATGCAAAAAATTTGGTTCTTCATTCATAAAACTAAAATTAATCAATGATCATTGTACCTTTAAGAAAGAGGGAATGACCAAGTGGGAATGGCAAAAGGTATGACCTCAAAGGAACTTGTTGGATTTTCTTTTTGTCTTCCTTCATGTGATTTATGACTCCTCTTGGAATGTATCATCACACCTTCATTAATCAATAAAAATGAATCTCTATCTTTGCATGGTATGGTTCCCATATATTCAAAGAAAAAACAAAAAATAGAGAGAGAGAGAGAGAGAGAGAGAGGAAAAAAGCAATAATGGAAATTCAAAGCACACCTTAGACATAATAATGGGCTATAGGCACTAGTTATGGGGCTAGAAAGACATGTTACCCATGCGTAAAGGTGCCCCTTTAACTAAGGCCCTTCCTTCCTTATTCTCTTTTCTTCTTTTTTCTAGAGTGATGATTATTCTTTGATGTGGTTGTGGACTCATGGTGGTTAGCCAAAAGAAACACATTAATGCAAGGCTACTGTTCATGGTATGAACTTAGTTTGAACTTAGACGAATAGGTATGCTACTCATTTTAATCACATTTTCATAAGAACATATTATGGACATGGTCAAGTACCTTACATCCCTATCTCTACAATCCCTTCTCATCCCATTATTCACCTCACTATTGCATGTGGTTATGAGCCTTTTTGTTTTGTGTAGTATAGTGCAACATCCCAGCCATGGTAGTTGTGTGTTGTTTGCAACAAAGGTATGGTCTACATTTAACTTCTCAGGTGCCCATGTACATCTATAGAAGTGGTTATGAAAAAGTATTATGGTAGGAGCCTACTTTGGGGAGGACCCACTTGCATAACTTTTGTTGATCATGGCTTTGAACTAACCTTCACATCTTCTAAAACATCAATGATAGTTTCTTTACATTTATGCATAATTTTGGAACTACTCATCATCACTTTCAATTACCTTTTTACTTTTTCCTACTTTTTTGTTAAAATATCCTTCAAGTTCAATATTTCTTAGTCATCTTTTGAATTAGATCTTTGGTTTCAATTATTCAAAAACTTGTGTGCTTCTGGAGTTGCGCTTATTAGTCTTGGGGGCTAGGGATTTTCACTTTGAAATTTTTCTAACATCCTATTTTTGAACATCATGGTAACTAATAATAATTGATCAAAATAATGTGAATAGCTCGATGATTTTAGTTACCTCATAGCCTTAGGCATAGTATGTTGTCATTACCTTGTGCTTAAATGAAAACTAAGGGATCTGAAAAGGTTAATTATTAAGGAAAATTTACCAAAACTAATGTTGATCCTTTGGTGAATAGATGTGATTCTAAAAGAAATGCCTAAGGAAGAAGGTCTTTTCCTAGGCACAAAAATGAAGCCAAGAGAGGGAAAATAGAGGATATGCCCATGGAAAAATTGTAGCATATACAAGATAGTAGCTCAAGCATCACATGTTTACTAGATCCATGAGATGATGAGAAGGAATTTTAGTCTATGCTTCAAGAATGTTCCACATAACCAGAGAAGCATTGACATAACAATCTAAGTTGGAAGTCTACCACCACTAGTAGAAACAAGAAGAATCATCTTCAATGGATTCTTAAAGACCTCTGCAAATTTTGTAATCTTCAAAGTCTATCTAGTCTTTTTATCACTCTATCATTTTGTATGCATCCACTTGAATAAAATTTTGTAATGCTGCACTCAGAGCCAGTTATTAATTAGCGTCAGTCAATAATTCCATACCTACCCAATTTTGTAAAGAAACCTCAATCCTATCCTGTTAACTTGAGAATGAATTTTTATTCAGTAATGGGGGTATGATGAATCATCATTTTGCTAGGGCATCTAATAAAAAGCTAACTTTTTGGTTGGCTTTGATATTTTAACCTCAATAACAAGGCCTTGGTAACAAGATCCAAATAATTGGGCCCCACTGATGTGGTCCCATCAACGCATTGTTTCTTGCCTTGATGAGGCTCTATCGATGCAGCTTAGCAATAAAATCTATAAATACGCACACTCAACCATTTTTATGAAATTCTTTGGTTAATAGAGTAGCCAGAATCTTGCAATTTTATCTCATAATCTTAGAAAATAGTCAGTGAGTGCCCGTAGTGTGGATCTGAGTTAGTTGTATGGCATCTTATTAAAGTGGTAATGTACTTTGACATATTTCATAAATGATCATAAGATCGAGATTGATTCTTATTCATTGCAGCACTTTGACTTAAAATTAAATTTCCTTTTAATGAAATTTATATTCCATATACTTAGTTAATATTTACATTTCCATGCATGTTAATGAAGTGGCAGAATGAGCATGACCAATTTCAAGCATAAAAACATATTTTCTTGGTAATCCCAATAGTGTTATTACTTGGTTTTCCTAGTAGCATAGCACTTGGTAATCCTAGTAGTGGATACATGGGTTCAAGATGCATACGACAAGCTAGGAATAGACACTCATCACCCATATGCTAGTTTAGAATTTACTTTATGTTGTTAATTAGATTAAGTAATTGATTTCTCTATTATTGTTAGGATTAGCATAAGGCCAAAACAACATCAATTATCATATTTCTTACTCTAGAATAAGCCATATGTGACAAAGCTACCACTAGTCCAAGTGGGAAGGTAGTGAACTACAATCAAGGCATAAAGATCTAGATGCCACAACTAGTCCCATCCATGGAATTCAACTGAATCATGTGTGAACACTTGTGATTCTTATGGTTGGGTGTAGGGGGTAACTCACCACTCATCAACAATCCATTTGATATGGCTCTCTCATGTGTCTAGTTGGAATGTGTATAGTTTTCTAGATATTAATCATACTTTGAGTATCCATTAGGGGTTCATCATCATGATTAGGTTTGTTTTCTTGGTTGTAGTAGTGCCCCCTTCTATGCTAGTCCCCTTTGTAATCTCTTCAATCCCTATATCTTCTCCATTCATATCCTTCATCTTCTATGTTAGAGTGCCTTGAATGACTGTCATGATAATCATGAGTCCTTCTCTCCTCCCTATCATAGTCTTTATCTTTGTCTCCTTTTGTTAGAGTCCACTAATGATCATGAGGATGTGGAGGAGGTAGTAGGAGAATGGTGCCAACTTGTCCTCCCTCTATGACTCTAATGTTCTTCTTTATAAGATCCAACAAGAAATCTTGGCCTTAAGTCCTACTTGTGCCTTGAGTATTTTTCCCTCCTTTTGAGTGTCTCTACTAAGCTAGAGTGTGATTGATTCTTGACAAGTTCCTCCAATTTAATGATAAGAATTTGTGACTAAAAATCATGATTTTGGCAGAGTTGTTCAATGATGAATGCATCTCCATCAATCTCTTTCAAGATAACAGGAGAGTATACTTTCTTTCCTTTGTCTTATTTATGTTTAATTTCCATGACATTATCTCTCCTTAGCTACTCATTAATGATCTCATAGGATCTTATCATGTCTTTGTTCATATGATACCCTCTAAGTGCTTCACTTAGTTTTATCCCCTTAAGAGCAATTTGAAGCATGATGGGCACTGAACATTTTGGTGGTCGAACAATTTTACCTTGAAGATCCCTCCATCTTAACTACTTGTCTTGATGATAGATGAAACTAAAATTAATATAATAGGGATCATGATGAGCATATGAGATCCTTGCATTAGCATATTCTAGTCTTCTTCTTCATCGATTCTATCATTGCTTCTTTGTAGTTCCTTGGTAGGTGATGATGTATCCTTATTTGAAGCTATGTTATGGTCTAAGACATTTGTTCAAGTATGCTTATTTGAGAGTTATGAGTTTTAATTTTGAATATTCATACAATGAACTTTGTGAGATTAATTACTTAGCATACATTAACTTGTCCCCAACAACGACACTAATGATGAGTGGTGGAGTAATCCAACATCCAACAATACAAGTCACAAGTATTCATGCATAACTAGATCATAATCCATGGATAAGGCAATGTGAATATTCTAGCAATTGATTTAAGTTCAAGATCATTGTCTTTCCACTTGGAGCTAGTGTGGTCTATGTGTATGGTTTAGCTCATAGTGAGGCATACGATATGTTGATGTTGATAAGCCATTTCTCCTAACAAATATGGTAAAGTGAAAATAGTTTCTAATTCTAAGAAAAATAGTAAATGAATCTATTCTATCATGTGGTAATGGATATCTGGTCTTGATCTTCCATACATGCTTTGGACTTATGTAGTCATCACTAAGGTTACCAACTGCACCACTACTGGGCATACCAAGCAATAACACTACTAGGTTACTAGATAACTATACTTAGCACTCAAAACTAGTTTTATCCATACTACTTTCAACATGTAAAATAAAGTGCTCATAAAGCAAATGACTGACTAAGGAAAAAAAGAACGATTTATCTAAGTAAATAGAAAGAAAACTAAGTGAATGTGCAATATTGATAAGTAATCTCAATCTTTATTACCAGTCATGAACTATGATAATCCACTCAATCTTTATTAAATAAAGACTCATATAATCACTTAACACCACACTTTGAGCATACATTACTAAGTGCTAAAGACTAAATTCATGAAAACTGATGAGCAGCAAGGTACCCCTATGTCCAACCATACGAATCACTAAGGCATTACACATGATCCAATCAAATTTCATGGCCCTATAGTTATCTCATACATTAGTTTCTTGTTGATAATGTTTGTTGTCTTCCCAACTATACTTGTGAGGCTCAAGGGTATGGTTTAAGTGTAATTGAGGTATATGAATTTTTTTCATTTTATATTTTATGGATGTAATCACCTACAAAAGGAATAAGGGTAGAGTAGATCGAAAACTAATGTCTATTGCCTAGTTAGCCTAACACAAGTAAACATCCCACTTTCCTAAACACATATAACATTACTAGGCCACCAAATGTTAAGTGTTGTAGGGTTACCAAGTACTATATGAATGCTTGAAGTGGTCATGCTTATGTTCATTAACTATTGGAAATAAATTGCTTAATTCAAATTCATTAAAATAAAGAGTGATAAAGTAAAATTCATTAAAGAAAATATTAAGCTATTCTTAGTGTTACAAGGATTGTCAAAACAGTGATTTTATTCTCCTCACACTGCTACTCAAGTACATCAGTATTGGAACAAAGAACTGTACACACTTTAGACTCTTTCTGCAAGCACTCAGAAAATATTCTAACTTTGAAGAAAATAAAGTACAAGGGCATCGCTACTCTAACTAAGAATGACTCAAAACTGACTATCCAAAACTAGAGCCCAAGTGTAGTATTTATAGACTTGGAGAATATACCTTGCCATTGGACACGCAACGTTGGATCTAGGCCTCGATGTTATGTATGCAATGTTGTGACTCTAATGTCATGTACTTGACGTTGGAGTAGATGGAAAATGGTGGTTCATCATACCCCCATGACTAAATGAAAACTTATCCTTGAGTGAAGAAGAGGAGAAACAAGTTCCTTACAACATAGCATATTGGGTAGGTATGGAATTATTGACTCTCATACAAATTAACTTAGATGAGATAAACATACAGACTCTGAGTGCCCAAGTGTACGAAATTACAATATTTTTACAACATTGGGTGCTCATGATAAGAGAGGTGAACATCCTGGATAACACTGACATCCAACACCTCTTTAGCAGTAGAAGAATGAGATAAAGAAAGAGAGAAAAGGTCCAACAATCATGAATGGTCCTCCTTATGTGGCCTGGCTACATCATCCTTGGTGAAGATAATCCCGCTTCTAGTCCATGCTTCACACTACAATCACAACAAAATCATGAATTAGTATGTAAAGTGTAACACATAGTGGTTAAATACCTTGTCTTGTTGGTGGTTACACTTGGCTAAGTTGTGGTTGTGGTAGATTGGTTCCTTGAGTAGTGTTAGCAAGAAGGTTGATGAATAGGGTCAATTAAATTAATTAGTCCATTTGAAAAAATTCAATACAATGACATATTTGAAGAGGGTATAAGAATTTACAACAATGAAAAGAAGAATTTACTAAAAACTATTGTGAAAATGTGTACAATTGGATGTCATTGATGGGGTAAATGAAAAGATTTGATTGTAAGAGTGTCTAAGGGTAAAGCACTTAACTAACCTAACCAAAAGATATGCAAGTCGGTCCTTCCCAAAGTAGGCATAGGCCTCTTATACCCTTGTATAACTTTAAAACAAAGAGTCTGTGGGCTTTGTGGATGATTAATGGTTATAGAAGGTTAAGTACAAAAACCCACAATTAACTAGCTAAGAATTTTGACATATCAAACCAAGACATAAAACCAAAACATGAAACCAGTAGTGAGGTGAGACATGGAAAGCATAGATGGATGAGAGAGAGTGTGGAATGGAGTTCCTAATTATGGTTAGATGAAGTCCCTTGTGAATTTTGTGGTTAAATGACTTGATAGGATACATCCTTAGTCCAAACCAAAACCAACCATGTTCAATGACCTTGCATCAACATTCTAAGATCAACTGATCCTCTAAGATACAAAAGTGGTCAAACAAAACAACCATCATTCCAAATTATAGAAGAATAGGAAGTGAGGAAGGGCCTTAGTTAGAGGATACTAGTCCCATAAATAGTGATTGTAGCTCATTTATTTTGTCTAAGGAGTGTGCTTTGAATTTTCATTATTTTTTTTTTTGAAATGGGAACCACACCATGCAAAGAAACATGCATTTATTTTGTCTAAGGGATGTGCTTTGAATCCTCATATTTGTTTTTTATTTTTTTGATTTTTCTAATGAGAACCACACCATGCAAGGATGTATGCATTTATTTTTTCCAAGGGATGTGCTTTGAATTCTCATCCTTTTTTTATGAGAACCACATCATGCAAGGACTTATTCAACTTCCTTTATTAGATGGCATGGAATAGTAAAAAGTCTATAAAAAAACACATGCACCCATGTAACAAAAAAGCACAAAGAATACCAAATCCTCTTGAAGCCACACCTTCTTCAAACTTTTGAATCCTTCCAAATTTCAAAAACTACCAAAGTCACAAATTTATTAAAGTTTTATTAATGAAAAAGGGACTGCATGTCTCCAAAACAAGGAAAACCATAGAGTGTGTGGATGGGCAGATGTTGTGGACTCACTGCCTATTACATTAAAAAAAAAACCATGTCCTAATTATCTGTAATAAAATTCAAAGTCAAAAACTCGACACCAAAAAACAAATAAAAATAATAGTACATACCACCATCAAGTTTAGAGTACATAACCACCAATTCTTACTTTGTGGTGGTGTAGTTCAATTGTGCACCCACAATGCTTCAACTAGCATAGTGGATGTAGCATGGATGTTTCTTATCATCTAACCATGTCAGCATAGCTCCCAAGACATAATTTGATGCATCTGTCATGATATGAAATGTTCTGGACCAATTAGCTTCTTATAGGATTGGGGTTTCTACAAGCTTCTCTTTCAGTTGCTAGAATGCTTTATCACATTTTGTAGTTTAGACAAAGGAAGCATATTTCTTTGTTAGCTTCACCACTGGTTTTGTGATCTTAGAGAAATTCTCTATGAATCATCAGTAGTAGCTAGTATGTCTAAGGAATGATTAAACATCTTTAACTATTTCTGGCTAGCAAGTTATTCCTTGGATGACCCTTATTTTTTCAAGGTCCACCTCAATTCCTACTTGCAAGATTTTGTGCCCTAGTACAATGCTATCCTAGACCATGAGATGACTTTTTTGCCAATTAAGCTATAAGTTAGTTTTGACACATCATTTCAACACTTTCTTAAGGTGGTCTAGGGCTTGCTCAAATGTAGCTCCATAGGTGGAGAAGTCGTCCATGAAGACTTCTACACCACTACTGATTTGCTATTGAAATATGCTTAAGACCAAGCATTGAAATGTGGTAGGAGCATTGCATAGACCAAAAAATATCTTACAACACACAGAAGTCCCTAGGGACTTCTGAACATTGTCTTTTCTTGGTCCTCTAGTGTAATTTGAATTTGTTTATAGCCACTATAACCATTTAGGAAGTTGTAGTAGCAATGCCATGATATTGTGTCTAGCACCTAGTCAAAAAATGGCAATAGAAAATGATCCTTGAATGTTGCCATATTTAGCAACCTAAAATCAATGTAAACCTACCACTTACCACCTTTCTTTGGTACAATTATGAGTAGATTGATCCACCCAGTATTCGTAATGGGATTGATGAACCCCACCTTGAGGAGTTGCTTGATTTTCTCCTTGATGATTTGCTTTAATTTGGGATTCAAACACCTCTATAGTTGTTGTTTTGGCTTCATGGTTGGGTTAGTGTAAATGTGATGCTAGAATATCCTAGGATCAATCCCTGTGAGTACAGGATATGACCAAGCAAAAACTATTGACCATCTTTCAACTACCTTCAACAACATCTCTTTCTATTCTAGAGCAAGTCTTGCATTAATTATAACCAACTTCTTATTTTCAAAAAACACGTATTCCATTCTAGCCAGTGATGGTTTCAATTCAAGGGGCTATTTCTTGAATTTCTCAAGAATTTCCAACTCTTCCCAATAGGTATCATTGTTTATATGATCAGAGAACTAGTGATGAACTTGCTCTAGTTCATCCATGCTTGTGACATATTCACATGTTAGGCTCTCAAGTGGTTCCATCAAAACTATGCTACTTTCTGAATTAATAGTCAACCATTGGGTATCCTCCTATTTTATGGTTGCTGTGTATCGACATCTTTGAATTTCTACTTTTTGTGCACACTACTTACATGCAGAGATGTCATGCTTGATGGCCCAAAGTTTCTGCACACAATTGCACTTTGTATCACTGTACGCAATGCATGGAACTCTTGTCTTCTCGATCTTTCCAAATGTGTTTTCTTTAAAGATTTTTAGAGAAAGATCTCTAATGTCCATTCTTGCATCTACGGTGCTTAGCCATGCCTTTCCCATAATTATTGGAAAGTCCCCTTTGCAGTTCTCTACTTTGATTACAAAAAAGTTGGTAAGATAAGACCACCATTAGATAGTGATCACAATGTCTTCTACCAGTCCCAATGGAACAATGATGGACTAGTCTACAAATTCCAATTTGTTGTTGCTCTTCTTGAGAGGAGGTAGGTTCTAGGTAGTGTATATCTCATGAGAAATCAAATTAACACTAGAACCTAAATCAAAAAGAGCCTTGCATGGTTCATTCCTAGCAATCTACAAATAAATCAAAGGACTTTTAGAATCAGCTAATTTCATAGGAAGGTTTCCTACATGAATCCAATCAGACATAGTATGAGTGAGCATTATACTATGGATCCTTGGTAGAGTTTGGTTTGAAGGAGTCTTGAAGAAATATGATATGAAGGAAGAGGTAGGAATAGGGTTGTCAACTGTAGGTGTAGATGAGGGCTTAGGTGGACTATGGGGTTAAAAGAAATATTTTTTCTTTGATTAGGCATTTAACCCCTCCAATTAATGATCGGGTTGCAGATTAACAACCCTTGTAACATTACGTTGTTGTGGTTCAGCTAGAAATTCACCTTGCATAGAAGGAGAAAGTGGTAGCTATGCAATTGGAGGAGGAGTGTGTGTAAAGATAGGAGGAAGATAAGGATAGGAGGTAGCATCCCTTATTTCATGTGAAGAAGGAATTTGATAATAATTAAAAGGGTGGTAGTAAGGCTAAATATTAAAAACATGACTAGAAGAGTCATGTGGAGACATCGGTTGCTAAACATAGTAACCATAGGGATTAGGCTACTAGTAAGGGTATTTTTGCCTTGGCTAGGCAAATGCCCATGACTGCGGTTGCTACCATTGTTGATATTGTTCATATGGTTGCAATGGAGCTCCACTTGGATAATACAATTATTATTGGTGAAACTTCTTGAGATTACCTTGAGGATAAGGCAACCTTTTGGATGTTTGCCTTTATGTAAGTCATGGATGTAAGGCAATACAACCTAGACTCCTATAGATGTGACACAATGGGGCAACATCCCTTAGGATGTTCGTATTGGTAGACATCACATCCACGATCATCATCGAATTCACTATCTGAAACCTCTTCTATTGTAGCAATTTTATCCTCACCTTTGTAATATGCACATTTAGCTTCCTTCCACCTCCTACACTCATGGTCACTACCTTATTCTTGGCACTCCTCGACAATTTTAAGGATAGCTTGAAATCTACTATCCATGGAGTCTCTTAACTAATCAGCCTTGGTCATAAGTTTAGATTGAAACTATTAAAGTGGTAAGGATTTTTTATGCATCCCCTCATCAAATACAAACTCATCCTCACTATCATAGAATTGAACCTCCTGCTTGTGAATGGAAAGATCGTGGTTGTACTTCTCTACACTTCCTCTTTTTCTTAACTCACCCTCCTCTTTGGTGACCTACTCTATTAACCTTTGTACTTGATGGGTATTTAGTTTTAATAATCACCCTTAGGCATAGAACCCAAGGGTTTTTCTCATTTCATTATGAAGCCCATCTACAATGTGGTGAAGTTGAGCCAATTGAGAATAACCATGGCTAGGGCATTTGTGCATCAAGGCATAGTGTTGAACAATGATAGTGTCGAAGGGTTCATGTGCTCCTTACTTTTAGCCTTACATTTGATACTTATTATTGAACATCTCAAGCATAGTACTCCATCATCTGATAGATTCTGGCTTTAAAGACCAGTACCAGTTCTCTACTTCTTTAATAAGTGTCCTTGGGAACAACTTCAATCTCTATCACTTGTTCTCTATGTTTTGCAAGGAACATGCATCTTGGAAATCTTGAAGATGATTCTATGGATAAAAGTTACTCCTTTAAATTAAGGAATATTTTTCATGTCTAACCATTTGATCCAATTGTCTTTTGCATGCCTTGTTGGGATTATGACTACCTCTACGATGTTAAGCATACTTCGGGTAGCAAATAGAGGCTCATCGAGGCCTTGATCATGATGCCTACAATGCCCTCTACTACCCCTTCATTCATGGAGATGTGCCTCTCTTCAATGTTTGTGCCCTTGATCTTGTCTATCCCAACAATCCCTTTGATTATTGTAATCTCATCGATTGTTTCATTCATTTTAATCACCTCCATCATGGTCTCACCCTCTATGATCATGTTCAAAGCTAGAAGAAGAAGATGATGATGAAGCAAAAGAGAAAGAAGAAATAGCATCATCATGATATTGACTACCACCTCTTCAATTATTGCAACCATGATCATGATCATGCTTCTTATCTACATCCTTTTCTTGACTTACTCCTTTGGATCCACCTTTGTCATTGGATCCCTTGTGAACTATGGAGTGCAGATTCTAGTTTTGACCCCCATCATTGAAGTCAAAGAGAGGAGTTTCATTGAATGGAAAACCCCTAGATAAGATTTTCCCACTAGCTTGTTGGTACAATAAGAATGCAAAATCGTTAAGCCCTTTTCCTTTTAAAAATTCATAGCACTATTCTAGTTGTTTATCCCATAGAAGTTGTGCTTCAATGGGATGATAATCCTTGGCATTAGCATCTTCCACATTATACTCCCCATGGCAGTCTTGAAGACCACATCATACAAGCATTTGATAGAGCATTGTAGGAGCAGCACAATCGAGTGACAACATAATGTTACCCTCCATGTCATGCCACCGTAGCTGTTCATCCTGGTGTAGGATGAAGGTAAAGTTTGGCACATACTCATTAGGGTGAGTATATATGATTTGGTACTATTGAGGCTTTCTAAAATGAACATTACCAGCCTTGGATGAAGAAGCACTCCTATGAAAAGAAGACATTTTCAGTTAGCAAATAAAAATCACAATGTGCTCTGAGAATTTGTTGTAGTAATTGTGAAATAAGATATGAATCTAAGGTTTATTTCAATTATTTAAATACTTTCACTAAGTCCTAGATAGTGCACAAAATAACAAAAAGGTCCCCAACAATGGTGCCAATGATGAGTGGCAAGGTACCCCTATGCCCAACCATATGAATCACTAAGGCGTTACACGTGATCCAGTCAAATTCTATGGACCTATAGTTATATCATACAATAGTTTCTCTAGTAAGTGAAATGACATTGAGAACATTCGTTGTCTTCCCAACTATACTTGTAAGGCTCAAGGGTATGGTTTAAGTGTAATTAAGGTATATGAATTTTTGTCGTTTTATATTTTATGGATGTAATTACCTACAACAAGAAAAAGGGTAGAGTAGATTGAAAACTAATGTCTATTGCCTAGCTAGCCTGACATAAGTAACTGCTCCACTTTACTGAACACATCCTGAACACATATAGCACTACTAGGCTACCAAACGTTAAGTGTTGTTGGATTACCAAGTACTATATGAATGCTTGAAGTGGTCATGCCTATGTTTGTTAACTGCTGGAAATAAACTGCTTAATTCAAATGCATTAAAATAAAGAACAAGAAAGTAAAATGCATTAAAGGAAATTAAGCTATTCTTAGTGTTACAAGGATTGTTAAAATAGTTCATTTTATTCCCATCACGCTACTATGGTTAGGTATATCAGTGCTCAAACAAAGAACCATTCACACTTTAGACTCTTTTTGTGGGCACCCAGAAAATATTCTAACTTTGAGGAAAATAGACTACAAGAGCTTTGCTACTCTAAATAAGAATGACTCAAAATTGGAGCCCAAGAGCAATATTTATAGACCTAGAGAATATACCCTAATGTCAAACATGTGATGTTGGATCTAAGCCCCAATGTCACGTATGCAACATCACAGCTTTGACATCATGCTTGATATCGAAGCAGATGGTAAACGGTGGTTCATCAAAAACAAATTGAAATGTTCCTACTACTATGGAATGAAATCTATTGTAAATCCATACGCCTAAGTGCTATATTTATAGGTTGGCATGCATCCCATGATATTACATATACAATGACGTAGCTAGTGCTATGATATTAGAGCTACCATATTGTGTATCCAATATTGTAGTTCTTTAAAATTTGACTTCATCAATATATTCTCACATCCCTTTTCCTTATTATGGTATCTTGATTGTATTCTTCAACTGATTCTCTTTTTCCTAATTCTCCTTCCTCTTTGGCCACCAAGTCAATGAGTTTTTGAATTTAATGTGCTATCACTCTCAATAACTTACCTTGGGCATATACTCCAAGAGTTTCTCTAGTTTTATTCCTTAAGCCATTAATGATGTGTCTAATTTGTTCCTTTTGAGAAAATCCATGGCCTAGTTATCTATGTAGTAATGAATAGTACTTGCCCATTGCCACATCAAGAGATTCATGTGACCCTTACTTTCATCCTTGAATTTGTTTCTCAAATTGGACACTCTAGAATAAGTTTGATACTTGTCATTAAAGAGACCTAGCATGGTACTCCATCTTTGAGTTGATTTTGGTTCTAAGGATCTATACCAACTCTTTGCTTCCTTGACGAGTGTTTTGGGAAACAACTTCAATTTCTTCCAATAATTCTCTATATTTTGAAGGGTGCATGAAACATGGAAGGCTTGAAGATGTTGTTGTGGATCTATATTGTATCCACCTTCAAATTTTGAGATATTGTTTATATCTAGTTGCTTAATACAACTATCACTGACATTCTTAGTAGGTATATACACTGCTTCCCTAATGCTCTATTTCTTCATATCTGACTCTTTCTCTTCTTTACTTATAATCCTCTTCTTCATCATTAGGATATCTACTATGATGCTCATGTCTTTCAAGATTCCTTTGTCTTTACCTATCATGATTCCTAATTCTTCTTTTCCTCTTGTCATAGTCTCTAGATGAGTGTGGAGAGGAAGAAGAACAAGTTGGAGAATGGTACTAGCTAGTTCTCCTTCTATGACACCTTGATTCATCCCTTTTTGATTCATTAAAGGTTCTAGGCCTTGAGTTCCTCCTAAGTTTGGAGTCTTCCTTATCCCTTATGGGTGTTTCTACAAGAGTTGAGTGTAATTGTATTCTAATAGGATCTTTGATATAGGTGTCTAGTATTTGAGATTGAGATCCATGAGTCTGATAGAATTTCTTTGTGTGAAACATAAAATCATCTCTTTCCTCTAGGATAATCTTTTATGCTACTTTGTTTCCTTTGTCAAGTTCATGCCTTGTCTCCATAGTAGCATCCCTTCTTACTTAATCTTTTATCAATTGGTATGGCCTGGTCATGGTCTTTGTAAAATGGTACCCTTCTTGGACATGGCTGAGGTTTAACCTTATGAGGGTTGCTTGCAGCATTGATGGTGCAGATCATTCTAGAGGTATAATGATGTTGTCCTATAAATCATTTCATCCTATTTGTTCATCTAGAAGAAAGACAAATGTGAAGTCAAGGTAATATGGATTAGTGTGAGCATATAGGAAATCCTAGTTTGCATGGGTGTAATCCATTCTTCTTCATCATATCCCTTATTATGACTCTTATGAATTTCATTAACAAGTGGTGGTTTCTTCTTAAGTGTAGAAGCCATATTGTGTTTTGACACTTTTAACTATGTATGTGTGTTAAAAGAATTGATTTAATTGTAAAAGATAGACTTTGTAATTTTTAATATAATGAAATCTTATAAAATAAACTACTAAGGAAACATTGACATATCTCTAGCAATGACACCAATGATGAATGGTTGGGCATTTCAACACTCTACCCTTTTAGTCATGCGCATTCATGCATGATCAGATCATTATCCATGGATGGACAATGTAAATATGCTAGTGGTTGATAATTAGTTCACAAATGCTATCTTCTCATGTTGAGTTAGTAAAGTATTAGTATGGTTTAACTAGCAGTAAGGTATATGATATCATGATGTTGTGGGCTCAAATTAATCCTAAGTGCTTCCATAATGAAAATAGGAGTAAGGTCTAAATCTAGGTGAGAACTAAAATTTAAATCTATCCTAGCCTATAATGATAAGCATCTATTCCTAGTTTATCATACATGCCCTAAGCTCATGTAACCATTACTGGGATTACCAAGTGGATTCACTACTAAGTAAATCAAGTGAAATCATTACTAGGTTACCAAATGATTACACTCAATGTTTGAAACTAGTTGTACTTATTCCACCTTACTAAAAGACATTAAGAAATATAAATGACATAAAAGTAAACATCCTGGAAAGTAAAATTAAGCTAAGTAAGAAAAATTAACCAAGTAAAGGTAAAGAAACTTAGTAGAATGCTACCCTATTGATGGGGCAACACCATGTAAATGGGGCTCCATCGATGGAGGCATGTCGACAAGGCCACATCAACATGGGTCTATCAACATGACACTTTGATGCTTCATCATACCTCCACAACTGAATGAAACCTGTTCTCGAGTTCCTTTAGAAAATTGGGAAGGTATGGGATCATTAACTGACTCTTAACAAAACAAACTGACTTGACAATATTAACTACTTGAGTGTACAAATCAACAAATTACAAAAAATTGTGGTGTTTATGACACAAAATTAAACATCATGATGTGACTACATAAAAATTTGATAGCACATCCTCTAATGACATAAGGATGGTGGTTAAGATCAAATAGTCCCAGGAAATTGCAATAATTAAGGCATCTATGGCTATAGTAATGTTGTCTGAAAGGTCAAAAACATCTAGAAGTGGTTACCTAGTTCCCACCAGTCAATCTAGCAATTCTTCATGTTATGCTACGCTTATTCTGCCACTTGTGATTCCTGTAGACATTTACACATCATTAAGTATAGTGACATTTGGTACAAATTCCATAGGTGCATTAAGTGTTTTAGCAATCCAATCAGTGACCACTTCTACTATTGTCTCCTACCCCTGGTTCTACGTCACCAAAACTCTTGCCTCCTCACCTTCCTCCAAGAACATCAAGAAGGTCATAGCATTCCTAGAGATTTCTAAGAGTGGTTATTATTCTACAAGAGATACTGTGACCTCTCTAGTTCTTAAATTTAACCTTGTAGGTAGTTGCATTCTTTGGGCCAAGAAAATGGATGACACTCATCCATCAAATTAATTGTTCAAGCCACCACATTAAGGTGACTCATGGCTAGTTTGTAGATAGATGGGTCCCCACCACTCATGCCTACTTGTTGCTCTTGTTCACTTAAGAGAGATTCTCTATATTTTCACAGCCATTGGATGGTTGTAGCGATGTCTAGCACTATTGTTTGAGTGGGAGGTGGAGGTGGTGGTCACTACTCCTCTTCTTTGATAGTGGTTGTAGGCATTTTATCCTTCATCATTTCTACCCAGTTTGTAGCTAGAACAGTTCTAATAGTGTCATTGGTGTAATGAACTATCCCTTCCCTTCTATAGAGTTTTTAATGAGGCATGAAAAGGGGAGTGCCTTTCTTCTACATTCATTTTCTTTAAATTGCTTCTCCATCTCTAGATAGATCAATTGTAGAAGGTTGACCGAGAATCTCCCACTCAGATCAGCACATGCTGGGGTAGAGAAGATGGTGATTTTTCTTGGCCTCACCATGGGGTTGAGGTGGAAGGCCTAAATATTGTAATGAATCTTCTCTACCAATGTGAGCACACCAAACTCCTTGTGATAAACACCATAGCACCATTACATGCATTCTTTCTTAATGCTTGGATCCACTTGCATTGGAATTTTAGTAAGATTTGACCCTATTTTGCGAAATCCAAGAATTGCAGTAATGGCCTATGTTGAGTAGGACACTGAGATGTCCTTGATTTTCACTATTGATCTAGGATACATGTTATTCTAGAATAGGAATGTTTCTCCCATGTACCACTCTCTGGTGGAAGCGATGATTGGCCACATGGGAGAGGCCTTTAGCTACTCCTATACTTCTCTTGGTGCATGCTCTATGAAAGGGCCAAAATCTAACTCTTGGAGCATCAATTTCTGGACCTCCCTTGATTTAATTTAATTTAGGAAAGCCTCTATTAAGGTTAGCTCAAGATTTGCTAGTTGTGGTGGCACATCATCCTAATGGGAGTGTTCTATTGCTATTGTTGTTAGTTCTGGAATCTATCTAATAGATTCCACATCTGCCTCTTGCATAAAAGGACTTGTGGCATATTGCAAGTGGTTCTTCTTTAGGCTATTCTTTGCCTCTTCCTTGAGACAATCCTACTTCTTGTGTATGTTTCCCTTTTTGTGCCATCTTCAGTCATAACACATCCATGGATTAGTAAATACAATGTGTAACTATAAATATTTAAATACCTTCTCTCATTAGTTTGCTATACTTTGGCTAAGGTTAGACCATGGTAGATTGATTATTTTATTA
>MNCI01029903.1:952549-976737 GCA_015680685.1 Gnetum montanum | reverse complement strand
TTTTAGCATTATGAAAAATATCAAATTTATTAATATATATATATATATATAACACTCAAGAATTGACATTAACATAGTATGAGTAGCAAACACTTCATCAATAATGTTATCAAGTTTCCTTGGTACTATTGCAAAAGGGTTAATTAAATTATTAGGTATAATTTACCATTTGTTGCAACTTTACTTTAGAACAAGATATCCCAAAAATATGTGACGCTCATTTTCAATTGCTCTTTGAATTATATATGCCATAGGTTTTCTCTCTTATTGAAAATTGGACCATCTACCTGGTTCAATCCTAAACTATTTGTATTATATAGGATGCATAATTTAAACTATTTAAGTTAATTATAATTAACAGTTACTAGGTAAAACATAATATTTACGGTATATGTTTACGAATGCTTAGTCAGAAGTAATTTTAAAATAACTAAGAATGAAAAAAATGAAGAAAATGTTTTGGTTACACATTTTTGCACATGGAAACCATATTTTAATTTTACCTATATTTTAGGTCAAAATCCAAAAGAAAATATTTCATTATTTCTTTCTAAAAAAATAACCATGTATGTGGTATTTCATCCTAACAAAAATCTAATGCAGTGCATTGAATAGGAAGTTTCATCAAAATTTAGAGAACTTATTCTACAAGATTACATTAAACTAAAGAGGCTTCCAAAATCAATGGTAAAGTTTAGAAAGTTGACTTCTATGAATCTGCATGAATGTACATTTTTGAAGATCATTCCAAATAGCTTTGACTAATTACAAGGATTGAAACATCTCAAATTTTCCAAATGTCATGCATTGGAATTCTTGCCAGAGACTTTTGGAGGTCTTGCAAGATTACATAGCTTGATGATGAGAGATTGTTATTCAATGGTATCATTGCCCAAGTCATTTAGGGATCTAAGAAGCTTAAGTAAACTAAGCATTTACAAATGTCATGCAATGGTGTTATTTTTAGAGTCATCTAAAAAACTGGTGTAATAAAAAAAACTATTGATCATGGATTGTGATGCTTTGGAAGGGCTACCACAATCATTGAGATACTTAGTTGACATATATATGTATGGGTGTGGCATAGAAGGGGACATTAAATGTTGTGATGATGACATCTACATTAACATAGAAAAGGACAAACTTATCTATTCCTGGCTTGCCATACACGTCCTAGATTAGTGTAACTATAAATAGGATTACCAAGTGAATTCACTACTAGGTTACCAAACAATCCCATGTTCAACTTGAAACTAGTTGTACTTACATTACCTTTCTAATAGACATTGAAAAAGTAAAGTACTTAGAAAATGTAAATGACATGATGAAAGTAAACATGCTGAAAAGTAAAATTAAGCGAAGTAAAATGTTGCAATGATAAAAAATAATCTTGATCTTTTTTTCTAGTCATGAATTATGTTCAGGAACAATCCACTTGAATAAAGACTCCATATAATTGTAGTTCACCACACTATGGGCATTCACTCTAACTCTAACTCATGAAAAAAAATTGCAAGAACTTGGCTAAGTGTTGGTGAAAGTTTTTGTTTTGATGCAATGGTGGGTTGGTATTTATAGGTATGACCATAGCCCACTACATCACATTTATGATAACGTATGAAAAGCTATGATATCGTAGGCTGCATAATTATATGTTTTATCATACACCTACAACTGATTGAAAACTTTTCCTCAAGTTAAAATCAAAGAAGGATAGAGCTCCGTACAAAATTTTTGGGGTTGTATATAAACTTTGATACTATGACTTGTACATGAATGACTTTACTATGAATTTCACATTGTAGTTTGAGTTGTGTTTACTAAATTATCATGCATCACATGATTTACACATATAACAAAACAATAAAAACAAGCATAATGTAGCCTTTTAGGTTCCAGCTAGTGGTGGCTCCTCCATCAGTTTCTTTTCTTTGTCATCGAGCTTCTGAAATTGGTACCTATTGAGTATTGCCTAAAGCTTCTCTTCCTCTAATCTTGGATCATGTACTATCCAAGAAAATTAAGCAATGTTTGCTAGAATTTATACTTCCCATGGACATGGCAAATATAGGAATATTTTATTAACTTTCACATATCAAGCTATGAAATTCCTTCTTTCTTCTTTAAAAGCTCTAGCTATCTTTCTTAATCCTTAATAATTGGTCATCCTCTTAGCCAGATTTGTTGCTACATCCTTCTCATTCTGGTATCTAACTTTGACCACTTTGTTGGAATGTGAAGCTTTTGTTGCACATCTTTTCTCTCTACAAACTTTTTCTCATATAATGCATATATGCTACTCCAGTTCTATTCTAGGCCTACCTGTTGTTATCATGGCTAAATTAGCATATAAAAGATTTCCTAATCCCATGTACTTTGTCAAATCTTCTATCTGCAATTCTTTGTTCTTAAGCTTAGCTTGGTGAACATGGGCAAGATTGTCTAGGATAGGCTACCAATCAAGTTTTTGTGTTATGATGAAGTTGATTTTGGTTTTAGCCATCTAGAATTTTTTTTTCATTAATCTATTTATACATGCACACCTAATCGCTGAAGTACTCCTTCATTTGTTCATGCTTTTTAGCCCAATTTTGCATGCACTAATGATGGCTAACTTTTGTTGTACTACACGGGCTACCTCCATTGATGCTCTATTTTCTTTGGCCAATTTCCTTAGGTAAAGGTTTACTTTGATAAACTACTCTCATAGCTAATAAATGCTTTTTTCTAGGATATTCTTGTGTTTCTCAATAGTTGTCAACCTCATATTTTCAACAACAATTTTCTTATTTTTCTTCTTCTACTACAGTTAGGGCTTTGGCATGGGCATAGCTTTGTGCATCTACCATTAAGGCACTCCATGTTACCTTCTCTTTCTCCATTTCCATTTTGGCATATTTAATAATTATTTTTCCCATTTTTTCATTCCTAAATTAATCCAGTAAGTTAAGTGCAATATATCATCCAGGGTCCTACCTTTCTACTTTTAATGTAACCAATTCTACTTGTAGCCTCTGCACTTCTATTTTAGCATGATCTACTTTTATTTCTATCATGATTAGCCTTCCCTTAGTTGAAATCAATTCTAATTATACTATAGTGATATCACTTGGGATATCTAATAGATTCTACATTATTGATCTATTTTGCAATGGTTGATCCAAAATATCGGCATGCTCTTCTACAATCATGGATGTCTTGGCTATGGTTTTGAGATCTTTTTCTCCAGTTATATCAACCAGTGACATAATGGAAACATTGAAAGATTCCCTCATATAATCCATAATAACCTTTACTACTCCTGCTACATCTTGGTATTGCATAACCACTAATATGGCTTCTTCTCCTATTTCTAGTGTTACTTAGAAGGATGCAACATTCCTGGATATCTAATGTGCCTAGTCTTCATCTTCTCCTACTTGTAATAAGATCTAACCACTTGCAAGTCCTATTGATACTATAGGCCTACTTAGATTGTCTATCATTCTATACATGCTAGAAACCTCTCTACTTCCCAAGGTTATTGTTTTGGTTATTTGTTGTAAATGGCTCATTGAGGGTCTATAGTCTTGCTATGCCAGAGGAGCACTTGGTCCTAGTCTATCAATGGCTGATGTTGATCCACTAGGTCTTTCTTTCTTTGTGCCTATGATTGAAACGTTTCCTATCAGTGTAGACTCAATTTCTCCTTCAATGCTTGCTAGCTTTTTTTACTTGATCCTTTTTTTTATAGCACTATTTTTTAAATTTCCACATATGAGGCATTTTGGGCTTTATGAAGAACTTCATTAGTATATCCCATAATTCTTGCTTGTCAGCATAGTCTTCTGATGAGGCAAGGGAATGGTAAAGTAAGTTTTCCTACCTTTTTCTCTTCAAATCTTCTTTGAATTTTTAAAGATACAAAATGATTCATGTTAGCTTGGAATTTTCCCATGAGAATGTCACTTCTTCTAGCATTGTAGGTGGAAATTCTATTTAATATTTTTGTTGGAAAGAAATGGTAGGTCCCAATCCTGAAGTAAATCATTTCCATTGTGGACAATCGGTTGTATTATTTTTCACTAGCTCCATATGCCCTTTGTAGTCATAGCTTCCTTTTGTATCGAACCTTGTAGATATGTAAGCTATATTGGCTCTAACATTTGAAAGATTCAATGCCTTGACTATTACTTCAATAGAGTATGGCACTATGATCCATTCCATCTTCACTGTAGCATCATCTTGCTTGTTCTTCTAGAACTAGTACACTTTTCCCATGTACCATTTACGATTACATGAGATTGTAAATCATAAGGGAGAGGCTTGGCATTGCTCTCAAATATCAATAGGGGTGAACCCCATGAATGGTCTAAAGTTTAGTTCCACTATGACACTAGACATGATAGATTTTTCTTTAATGGCTTGGAGACATTCATTTGATAGTGTGAGATGTTGTCCTTCCTCTTGAGTAGGTGGTGCCTTAGCTTCTACTTTTGTAGATTATCCTTTCATAGGTGTTGACTACTAGATGCTATAAGATTAGGCCTCTTGCTTGGTAAGTAGAGTACGTTCTCCAACTTGTCCTCTTCCTCTAGCTCTATTTCTCTTTTGTTATGATAGCCCTTTAGCTGTGGGTCTTTTAGGAAGCATCTACAATCATAAAGAATTCTTTCTAAGGATTTCATGAAAATATTTGACTATTCATAATCCTTTCTTAAGTTTTTGGGTTTGATCAAAATCAATCCTTATTATTACTTCTTGGTTTTTATTAAGACTACAAGTTAGAAGAAATTTAAAAAAAAAAACCTTTAATTGAATAAGAAATGTATGCTTTATAACCTATCACAATTGCTAATTCCTTATTAAAATGTGTTTGAATGGTTATTTGGGAAGAATTGTTAAGTTTATTAGCCCTTGTTATTTTAAAATATGGTTCTTCCTTATGATTCTTATCCTTTCTTTGTTCTTCCAAGCATTCAAAAAATTTGATGTAAATTGCACAACTATGGACAACACTCTCCCCCATGCCTAAGTTGGTCACTCCAAGAGCAAAAAAAAATGAAAATGGCTCAAATTAGAGTTACAATAAGGAAGATATGGCTCTTGGAAGTTCAAAGGTTAGAAAAACAACATAAACTCCTTAGGAATTTAAATAAGAAACTGAAAAAATGGCTAACACCCAATGCATATATATATACACACAACATTGTGGATGTGATATCATAGGGGCTAATACACCGTATCTACGATATCACCTTTAAATTTTTCAAGATTTTAAGCAATTTTTGATGGAAAAAGTTAGTAAATTGGATAGTTTAGAAGGTATAGAGATGGTCCAAAGGATTCTTGATCATAGGTGATGCGTAGAATGTAGGAGATGGTTGGTCAAAGTTACTAAATGTATGATCGAAGATGAGCCTCTAGGAAAGTAAATATAATTACATAATTGTTCCAAAGGCATAAGATGATGTAGAATTGATCATCATGTATGAAGCAAAAGAGTTATACAAGCGAGTCTTCCCCAAAGTAGGCTTCAACCCTTAGTGCCCTTATATAATCACACCTACAAGTGTTCGTAGACACTCAAGGAATTGAATGTAGGACATAGTTTTTTTCCCAAAAACACACATGTTAGTATTGCCTCAATGAGAAAATAACATTATATTATACAAGACCATTAAATTATGATTGTATATAGCAATGACATGGAATGGAAGTAGTAGGGATTGCAAAAAATGGAACATGAGGTGTCTTACAATAGACATAATGAATTTTATGTGTGATGCATGATTAAAATGATCATTGGCCCTACCACTTAAGATCCAAACTAAGTCCATACCACTTGTGAGTGACATCATATTACATTATCTCAAAACTAATAACCACAAGACTACCACAACTACAAGAGATATTAACCCTTAGCAATGAAGTTTAAGAAAGTAGTTTAATAATAACACACTTTATTTTGAAGGAGACTTGGCCATTAGAAAAAGAAGTTTCTTTAGGCATGGATAACATGTCTTTCTAGTAACATGGTAAGGCATCACTTATTTTAGACATACTTCTATTTTTCATTAGAACTCAAGTGAATAATATGACTTAACAATAGGATAAGACTTATAGTAGTAGCCTTGGAGAATCCACAAGTTTCCATGATGTCACACCCTTTTCATTTTCACTTGGTTCTTTACACTTCCATCCAGGCATAATGATCACAAGTTTATTTTAGCTTTATTGTGAATATAATGTCATTATGGTCATGGTAAGAACCTCTTATTATTAGAAATTAATAGATGGATGATATAGTCTCACTGCATATATAATCAATCCTTTAATAATTTGACAATATAGAGTGAAATTCCCATTGTTTGGGCTACATCTTGTTTTATTTCTTTACATGTTATTAGAAAAATCAACAAAAATATGTACATGAAATATAGTAAAAAATCATAGAAGGAATAGAAAATTATATAAAAAATGAAAAAGCATAAAAGAATGAGAAAGATACCAAAGAATGTAAACATAAGAAAGAAAAGTGAAAAGTATAAGAAGAATTAGTACCTAAGTGTTAAACTTGATACTCCCATGACTATTATTAAGAGTGGAAATTTGAAAGACTAAACAAGTAGTAAATGATTTTGTGGACATGGTAGAATCCTTGGAGGAGTAAGAAAATTCACAAAATGGTTTCACTTGTTGAATATTAATGAGAATATGATTTTGTGGATTTTTTGGATGGTAAATTTGCATAGCTCTAGATTGGTATATAGCATGAACAATATAAGATCCCTCCCATAGAGCTTGGAACTTAATTGTTAATGAAACATAACTGGGGTTATAGTAAGGGACTTTACCACTAGGCTTAATGGATACTTGTTTTATTTTGGTGTCTTGTCTACATTTAGAGTACTTCTTGTGGACTTCATTATTCATTTGAGCTACTAGTCAATTCTCATCTAAGAGATTAAAAATCATTAGATGTTCTTTTTGAGCTAAGTTTAGATCCAAGTCAATTGTACTTATAGTTGCAAGGGTATTTAGCTCTACTTGGATAGGTAGTGTAGGCAATTGCCATAAACTAAGTCATATGGGGAATACCCTATAGAAAGTTTCTAGGTTGATCTATATGACCATAGAGCATCATTAATTTTAGTGCTCCAGTCCTTCCTATGATGACTAATAGTTCTAGTTAATATCCTTGTGATTTTTTTGTTAGTCACTTTGACTTGACCATTTTCTTAGGGGTTATGAGTAGTTAATTTATGATTAATCCCACATCGTAGCATTAGCTTTTTAAAAGTAGCTCTTGTAAAGTGAGCATCATTATCTAATATTAGCATGTGTGGTACTCTAAATGTGCTCACTACATGTTGTTGAAAGAATTTAGCAACTATCATGGCTATGCAATCTTTAACTATAGCTGCTTCTATCAACTTTGTACAATAATCAATGGCTACCATGATATAGGACTTCCTATTTGACATTGTTGTGATGGGTCCCATATAGTCAATTCTCCAAATGTCAAAAGGTTCCAATGGCTCTATCCATTGTTGTGGTTTTTCATTTCGATTCATCAATCCTCCATCTCTTTGGCATCTCTCACAAGATTGTCAAAAATTGATGCACATCCTTGAATATGGTAGGCCAAAAGTAGCTTGTCATCATTAGTTTCAATGCTATCCTCCATCCTACATAATGACCATCACATGATCCTTCATGTGCATCTTGCAAGGTTCTCTATTAGCTTTCTTTTGGAACATACCATCTTATCATCCTATCAGCACATATTTAGTAGAGGTTTCCATTAATTTCCATATATCTATTTATCCTATGAAGAAAATATTCTTTTTGTTTCTTATCCCATTCAACAGGGAGCTCTTGTGTAGTAAGATATGTCATGTAATCAATAGCCCATGACATCACTATTTTTGCAAATAAATTTTCATCAAGAAATTAATCTAATATTGGTTCATCATTTTCATGAGGTTCCTATCTTAACCTAAATAAGTGATCCACTACAAAAGTTTTATTTTTATTTTTATCAATCATTGTGATGTCAAATTCTTGCAAGATAATGAGCCATCTTATCACTCTCAAACTTACTGCTAGTTTATTCATAAAAAACCAAATAGCACTGTGATCAATATGGACATAAATAGGACACCTAATCATATAGTGTCTAAATTTATCAAGCACATATATTACAATCATAAGCTCCTTTTCTGTGATGGTATAATTGAGTTGTGCCCTAGTGATGCTTCCACTAATCTAGTGTATATAATAAGGTCTTTTCTGATCATCAAGTTGAGTCAATACTACTCCTAGTGTATAGTTTGAAACATCTATCATAATGTGGAAAGTCTTGGTCCAATTTGGAGCTTGGAAGATTATTGTCTTGATAAATTTCTATTTTAGGATCTCAAATGCTTTCTCATATTATTCTATCCACTAAAATGGTACATCTTTCTTTGTTAATTCTATTAGTGGTTTTGCAATCTTTGAAAATTTTTCAATCAATCTCCTATAATATCCTATATGACCAAGAAATGATTGGACATCGTTGATAGTTTTTGGCCTCTAAGTAATGTTTTGAATGACTCTAATCTTTTCTAGATATACCTCTATTTCTTTATGAGATAATTTATGTCTTAGAACTATTTCATCTTGAATTATTAATAGCTTTTTTACCAACTGAGCTTTAGATTAGTTTCAACACATCTTTTTAGAACTTACTCTAAATAATCCAAGGCTTGTTTGAAGTCTAGCCTGTATATGGAAAAATCATACATAAATACTTCAACTCCATTGCCAATTTGCTTCTAGAAGATGCTTAATACAAGTCTATGGAAGACATTAAGGGCATTACACAAGCCAAAGAGAGTTTTCTTGTCTGCAAATGTCCCTCATGGACTGGTGAATGTGGTCTTCTCCTAGTCTTCTAGGGCAATGTAGATTTGGTTGTACCTACTATATCTATCTAAGAAGCTATAGTATTGGTTTCATGCAATGATGTCTAGGACTTAGTCAAAAAATGGTAGAGGAAAATGGTTTTTGAACATCACCATGTTCAATAATTAGAAATTAGTGTAGACCCTCCACTTGTCATCTTTGTTTGGGATAATGCCTAATGGACTAATTCATTTACTATTTTCAATTGGATATATGAACCTAGATTTTAATAGTTTCTCCAACTTTTGTTGGATAACTTCTTTAATTTTGAAATTCAATCTCCTTTAATTTTGGTGGTGTCGTTTAATGGTTGGATCTGTATAGATTCGATGTTGATAGATACATGAATCAATGCTAATGATCTGGTCATAGGACCATGCAAACGCAATTGACCATTTATTCACTACTTTCAATAATTTTCTCTTTTGTTCTTTATCAAGATTGGAATTTATGATTACCGATTTTTTTATTATTTAGAAAAGCATATTCTAGTGCATCCAATATGGCTTGTAGTTCTAGAGGTTTTGGTTTGTACTTTTCTAGTATTTCTAAGTGTTCCCATTCAATATCTTCCTCCTTTTGTAATTTCATGTAAGGAGGCTATCTTCTCAATTATTCTAGCTTATTAATTTTTTCAACATAGGCACTTATTATTTTGTCCAAGAGTTCCATGCATATGTTAGAATTTGCTTCTTTTTTAGTGATCAACCATTGGGTGCCTTCTTGTCTAGTGGTTGCTACATACAGACACTATTGTACACATGTCTTCTACACATCTATTGCATGTTGTAATAGTCTAATTTTCTATGGTCTAGATCTTCTACACACAATTGCATCCATTATCATTGTATGTGATACATGGAACTCTACATCTCTGGATAATTCTAGCTTCATCTTCCTTGGAAATTTCCAAGGACGAGCCTCTAATTTCAAGCTTAGTGTCCAAAGTGCTAAGCCACGTTTTTCTTATGATTATGGGAAATTCCTTTTATTCTTTCTTATGTGTATGACTAGGAAATCAACAAAATAAGACTAGCCACTTATGGTAGTGATTACATCCTCCACTTGTCCAAGTGAGACAACAATTGACTAATCTGTAAGCTCTAATCAAATATTAGTCTTCTTTAGTAGGAAAATATTTCATGCCATATGCATATCTTGTGAAATAAGATTTACTCCTAACCCAAAATCTAATAGAGCCTTGCATGGTTTATGTCATGCTATTTGGAGATAAACTAAGGGTCTTCTAAGATCTAATCTCTTCTTGGGAAGTGCTCTTACCTTGATCCAATGCATTACTATTTGAGTAAGCATGATAATTGTTAGATTCTTGTCTATAGATATTAGAAGCATAGTGTTCCCTGGAGGATTGTGTGTGGAAAAAATAGAGTTAGGTGAAGTTCTCATCCTTCAAATATTTCTTGGGCTTGTCCCAAAAAAGGGACATTTCCTGGATGTGGGTTTACTTGTTATCACATCCTCTTGTATATTGATTACCCTAATAGCACTCTTTTGTTACGGTTGCATTGGCTTGCATGATTGGTAGTATTACTGATGGTAAAGTATTAGGATCTTGAAGTAAGAAACCAACTATTGGTTTGGAGGTATAAGAATTTGGATCCATACATGAAGTAGTGAGTCTAGAATACTCCAGTAGATAGTAGGGGGAGGAAGCATGGCCTGAAGTGTTCCCATGTGAGATTAGAAACTAAACATAGTATCCATAGGGATCAGGTTGTTTGTATGGATACTATTGTCTTAGTGGTAACATTCCCCACATTTGTAGTTATTTCCATAACTATTAATATTGCTCTTGTGATTGAGGATAAGCCACTCTTGGATATTATGATTGTTGGTAGGGCTCCTTGAAATTACCTTGTGGATAAGGTAACTGTCTGGGCATTTGTGTCTTAACAAATTTTGGATTAAGTACATATGTCCTAGGTCATAATAGGGCAATATCCCTTAGGATGTTCATACTCACACACTTTGCATCCTTCATCATCTTATAAATTGAGGTCCATTATTTTCCATACTACAGTAAATTTTCCTTTGTTCTTGTAGTTCTCTCATCTATTGTCTATTGAGGCTTGTTCAATCTTTTTCTATACTATCTTTAATGCTGTAGAAAATTTTTTATCTACAAAACCCACATTTTCTATACCTTGGTTACAATATCATTAACCAATTTCTAAACTAATAGAGTCTTCCATTGGATCATATCTTCCAAGGTTTCCTCTTCTTGTGACTTTCATATTCTTACATACCTTTTTCTTATTACTGCATCTCTATTATACTCTTCAGAAAATTCTCTTTTCTTTAACTCCCCTTCTTCTTTTACCACTTGGTCAATGAGTCTTTTAATTCTATGAACTATCATTTTGGATAATCTACCTTGGGCATACACCCCAAGAGTTTCTCTAGTCTTGTTCTTTAGCCCATCTATGATGTGCCAAAGTTGGTTCTTTTGAGAAAATCCATGGCTTTGACACCTATGTAGTAAGGAATAGTACTTTTCCATTGCCACATCAGGGGATTCATGTCTCCCTTAATTCCATCCTTGGATTTTTTTCTTTATATTGAACATTTCAAAATAAGTTTGATACTTTTCATTGAAGAGCTCTATCAAGATACTCATCTTCGAATTGATTCTAGTTTTAAGGATCTATACCAGATCTCTACTTCCTTTATGAGTGTTCTAGGAAATAAATTTAATTTTTGTCAATCATTTTTTATATTTTGTAGGGCATAAGCATCATCGAAGGCTTGAAGTTGATGCTATAAATCTACATTATATCTACCTTTGAATTTTGGAATGTTGTTCATGTCTAATCACTTAATGTGATTGTTATCTTACATGCTTAGTAGGAATATACATAGATTCCTTGATGTTGATCATCTTTTTAGTGGCTAGTAGGATTTCTTCATAGTCTTTGGGTTCATGGACTCTATTCTAGTTATGACCTAATGAGGACATCACCCAACCCTTGTGTAATCTTCAATGTATCTTGGGTATGTGTGTATGTTGTTTGTGTTTTGTCTTCTTGTGTTGACCTTTTAATGATGATTCAAATGTGTTTTACCATGTTTGAGAGTGTTTTGGACTTATTTTGATGAGTTTAGGAGGTTCCAGGGGCTATGGAAACTTATTTGAAAGTTTTCAGAGGTTCCAGACCTCAAAATGAGCATCTTTAATTTTGGCCTTGGTAGGATAGACGTCTACCCTAATAGTTAGATGTTTAATCTACATATTAAACATCTACACACTCTCAAGATGTCTAAGCCAAGACCTCTAACATGAATTTAAGATGTCTACTCTAGCATCTCTACCTTTGGAGTAGACATTTACTATTCCCTTTAGACGTCTAATACAAATTTTAATAGACATAAAATTGAACGGTAAATTGGAGGGAAGATGAAAGGTCACATTAATAAGCTATAAATAAGAGTCTAAGGCTTGAGTTTGAATAAGAGTAAGAGTGAGAGATTTAATAGGTCTCTTGAGAGCTTGTGCAAGAAGAGTTTGAGTAAGAGGCAAGGAAGGGCATTTGAGAGAAGTTAAGAGAATCTCTTATAAGTGTCTTATCTTGAGCTTTAGCTCCATTGTGAGCAACTAAGGATTGAAAGGGGACATGTGTGGCCTCTAAGATTCTTGGGATAGGTTGAAGTTAATCTTGGATCCTCATATTTTGTGTAATTCTCTACATATTTACAGTTTTCTTGTAAAAAGGGGAATTTTCTTGAATTCATTATCTTGGTATTGCTTCTAAGTTTCATTTTACTTTAAAAGCATGTGGAATGGATTCTTTTGGAGTCTATTGAGGTAGGTTTCACATTAAATTAGTATTGAAGCAATTAATTTGGAGGAATCCACATGTAAACTAGTAATCTTCATCAAATTTTTGAAGAAATTTTAAAGATTTTTGAAGATTTATATCCACTTAGGGATTGAAGAACATAAGATTTGTAAAGATTGCTTGAATCTTCTTTATGAAAGGTATGGCTTCTAAGAAAAATACTAATCAAGATCTTAGACAAGAGCTTCAAGGGCTTAAAGACTCCTTTAATAGTTTTGTTGCTAGAATGTAAGAATTCCTTCCCTAGGTAATGACCATCAAACATCTAGATTTTGAAGAAGCTTCAAGAAGAAGTGAAGAGGAGATTGAAGAAGAGAATCCTTTGCATCTATGCAAAGATCAAGAGAAAGAAATGATCAAAGGACTCCAAGGAGAGAAGAAATTAGAACTCAAAGGTATAAGCAAAGGTTTCCTTTCCTTCAAAATAATGAGGAAAATGATGATGAAAAGTTTGTAAAGATCTTAAGAAGTGATTTAAGATTTCCTCATGTGAATATTTCCATATTTAAAGGTGTTGAAGGCATAAATTTCTTTCATTCTTTGCTTATATTTGTGGATAAGTATTTTCTTATTGAGCAACTTCCTAGTGAGTCAATGATTCATGTTGTTAAGAGTAATCTTGAAGAATTAGTAGCCAAATGGTGGGACGATCAATGTTTCAAACTTTGAAGAACATGGAAAGCTTATTGAGAGTTGGAAACTCATGAAATTTATGCTAAATAAAAAGTTTGAAAAGACATGCTTTAGTCATGAAGCCATCAAGTCGAAAGTTCTTAGACAAGGAGATCAAGAGGTAAAATATTTTTATGTTGAATTCTATAAAGCTTTGGAAAAGGCTAATGTTCATTGGACTATGTATGAGCAATCTTCTAACTTCATTAGTGGATTAAGAATGCAATATTAGCAAGAATTGGCATTCTATGAACCAGATACTCATAATGAAGCCTATGATCTTACTCTCAATGCTGAAATGAAAATCACAAAGTTTGGCTTGAAGAAGGAAAAAGATTACAAGAAAAGAGATGTGAGAGACACAATTCACAAGTCAAGGAAATCATCCAAGGAGGATGGTGAAGATGAATCAAAGAAGAAGGAAAGGGAGTCTACTTCTCCTAGGAGGGGAAGAAGAAGGAAACAATCTCCAAGAGGTAAAGATATATGTTATAATTGTGGTGAATCAAGTATAGACAATGGGAATGCACAAAGCCAAAGAAGAATGCCTATACGAATAAGGAGATTCAAATTATGCAAGACGATGAGCTTGAATCCTCAAAGACGGTATGTGAACATGATTCCTTGTACATTGTTGATCAAAGTGAGTTGAATAGTTGTACTTTTGTTGGATATATTAGTACCAATAAAGATGTTATGAGAAAGAGTTTGTTTAGAATTCATTGTGATATTAAAGGTCATTCCTTAAGGGTGCTCATTGATGGTGGAGCATAAGAAAATGTGATTTCTACCAAGGTTGTGAAGTCATTGAATTTAGTTACAATTCCTCACCCTAATCCATACAAAGTACATTGGTTAATGAAGAATCATTATAATCATGTGAAGGAACAATGCCTTATTAATTATTCCATTGGAGATTTTCATGATGAAATTCTTTATGATGTATTGCCTATTAATTGTTTAGATCTTATATGTGGTAGGTCATGGAATTATGATAAGAAGGCTAATTTTTTATGAAGAAAATAATAGTTGGACTATAAGGCAAGAGAATCATAAGTTTATATTGTTGTCCACTATTGTTGATAGCAAGGTTGGTAACTTGAATTCTTCATTAATGCTTCCTAGTTATAAGGAAAACCTAAGGGTGAATACTCTTTATGATGATGAAATTTTCTTTAATGCTAAAGAGAATGCATTTGATATGGATGTCATTACTGCACCCTTATAAATGTGGTCACGAGGGACCGTTGGGCCGACACTTGGTCACGAGGGACCGTTGCGCCGACACTTGGTAATTGTGTGGAATCTCATGTAAATGGGAAAAATTTTGTTTATGCTACTATTTAATCTTGGGTATTGATACAGTAGTATATTAGTTGATGCTTTTGGGTACTTGTGTAAATGTTGGGCTAAAATTTGTATTGGCAAGAAGATGTTGGAACAATAAGGAAGATCATTTGGCAGCAAGTAGATAAATGTCATTAGTATTTGGGCATAGCGCAAGGAGGCCTACTACATGGATTAATGCCAAAAATTATTTTTTCAAATTCTTATGTCATTCTTGTGAAAGTTTGAATCATCATGGGGATGCAAGAGAATCATTCCAATGAGATGCTCAAATGAAGAAAGCATGGTGGGGCATGAGGAAAAGACTCCATGAGCAAGGAAAGCTCAAAACCAAAACCTCAATTGATACTCATTCTCATGATGTTTTTGATGCATTGAGTTTTGATTGTTATGATAGGAGTGATGGCCTTGAGTCATGGGGGCATGATTCCTTCCAATTTGTGAAAGATTATTAAGCATGACATTTCAAGTGTAGGAGAGATAAAGAGGACATCACCCAACCCTTGTG
Source organism: Gnetum montanum (assembly GCA_015680685.1). Classification (NCBI taxonomy): domain Eukaryota; kingdom Viridiplantae; phylum Streptophyta; class Gnetopsida; order Gnetales; family Gnetaceae; genus Gnetum; species Gnetum montanum. Next base: position 961,422 of record MNCI01029903.1, on the reverse strand, counting down.
TAATCATCAATGTATCTTGGATATGTGTGTATGTTTTTTGTGTGTGTCTTCTTGTGTTGACATTTTGATGATGATTCCAAGGTGTTTTCCATTTTTGGGAGTGTTTTAGACTTATTGTGATGAGTTTAGGTTGTTCCAAGAGCTATGGGAACTTGTTTGAAGGTGTTTGAAGGTTTCAAACCTTAAAATGAACATCTTTAATTTTGGCCCTAGTAGGATAGACATCTACCATGATAGTTAGATGTATAATCTACATATTAAACATCTACACACTCTCAAGACATCTAACATGATTTTAAGACATCTATTGTGACATCTCTACACTCAAGATAGATGTTTGTAGTCCCCTTTAGATATCTAATGTAGATTTTAACAGACATCAAATTGAAGGGAAGATGAAAGGTCACATCAAAAAGCTATAAATAAGAGTCTAAGGTTTGATTTTGAGTCTGAGTAAGAGTAAGCATGAGAGATTTGAGAGATCTCTTGAGAACTTATGCAAGAAGAGTATGAATGAGAGATAAGGAAGAGCACTTTAGAGAGGTTAAGAGAATCTCTTATAAGTGTCTTGTCTTGACATTTAGCTCCATTGTGAGCAATTGAGGATGAAGAGGAAATATGCATAGCCTCTAAGATACTTGGGGGAGGTTTGAGTTGAGCTTGGCTCCTCATATTTTATGTAATTCTCTACATCTTAAGAGTTTTCTTATAAAAAGGGGAAATTTCTTCAATTCATTATCCTATTCTTGCTTCTAAGTTTAATTTTGCTTAAGAAGCTTATGGAATGGATCCTTTTGAAGTCTATTAAGGTAGGCTTCACATCATAACCCCTTAGATGCTCATGATGCTCTCTTTCCTCACACCTAATCCTTTCTCTTTGTTCATACTAGTTATTTTCCTCTTCATCAAGATTGCTTTTTCTGTATGCATATCTCTCATGGTCTCTTTTTCCTTAATTCATCTCCTTTATATTTAGTGGAGATGTTAGGCCTTAAGTTCCTCCTAAGTCTAGAGTCTTCCTTATCTCTCCCAGGGATTTTTACAAGATCTAAATGCAATTTTATCTTGATAGGATCTTCAATGCTGATGATTGGTGTTTGAGAATAGGACCCATGAGTTTGATAGAATTTCTTAATTTGGAATATAGAATCTTCTTCTTCTTCTAGGATAAGAGTTTGAGGTGCTTTCTTTCTCTTGTCATGCTCATGTCTTATCTTCATGATAGCTTCCCTTCTTGCCTAAGCCTCCATTGGTTGGTATGGCCTAGTCATGTGTTTGGTGATGTGGTACCCTTATACATGGCTAAGGTTTAACCTCATAAGGGTTGCTCAAAGCATTGATGGTGCTAAACATTCTGATGCCAAGACCATGTTTCCTTGTAAATCTCTCCATTTAAGTTGTTCTTCCTAGTGAAAAACAAATGTGAAGTTAGAACAGTAAGAGTCAATATGATCATAGGAAATCCTAGTTTGTATCAGTGCACTCCATTCTTCTTCATTATAATCCTTATTATTACTTTCATTAAATTTAGTAGCAAGTGGAGATTTTCCCTTAGTTGTAGAAGCCATGTTGAGTGTTTTGACGCTTAAGTATGTACTTTTGAGAAATTTGTTCTAAGTATGAAAGATGTACTTTGTGATGCTTGACACAATAAACTTTGTAAAATCAACTACTTAGAAAACATTAACGCATCCTTGACAATGGCACCAATGATGAGTAGCTGGGCATTTCAATACTCAACCATATAAGTCACAAGTATTCACATGTGACCTAATCATAATCCGTGGATAGACAATGTAAACATACTAGTAGTTAGTGTTCTATTTGTGATCATTGTCTTCTCACTTAGAGTTAGCAAGGTGCAAGTTGTATGGTTTAACTCTAAGTGAGGTATATAATATGGTGATGTTATTTGGCTTAGATTAAGGCTAACTATCAACATAGTAAAAGTAATTATGAATTCTAAGTCTAAGTACAAGGAAATATAACTCTATTCTAAACTATGGTGACATGTATCTGTTCCTAGTTTACCTTACATGTCCTAGGCTAGTGCAACCATTACTAGGATTACCAAGTGAATTCACTACTGAGAAAATCAGGTACAGTCACTATTGGGTTACCAAAAAATTACACATTTTACTCAAACTTAGTTGTACTTTTACCATCCTACTAAGAGATGTTGGAAAAGTAAAGTGCTTAGAAAATGTAAATGACATGATGAAAGTAAACATGTTGAAAAGTAAAATTAAGCTAAGTAAGATACTGCAATGATGAAAAACAATCTCAATATTTATTTCCAGTTATGAATTGTGTACAGGAACAATCCACTCAAATAAAGACTCCATATAATTGTAGTTCACCACATTGAAGGCATTCACTCTAACTCTAACTCTAATTCATGAAAACAAACTGCAAGAATTTAGCTAAGTATTGGTGAAAGTCGTTTTGATGTGATGATGGGTTAGTATTTCTAGGCATGACCATGGCCCACTAGATTGCATCTACAATGATGTATGCAGAGTTACAATATTGTAGGCTACATAATTATATGTTTTATCATTGGTGATAGAAAAAATCATGCTAAATTGAAGAGTAAGTTTTACATAATTATTAGCAGACTTGTAATTCTTTATGATGTGAAATGCTTGCTTATAATAAGGTGGATGTTGGATGTGACTAGAAAAGATCAAATCAANCTCTCTCTCTCTCTCTCTCTCTCTCTCTCTCTCTCTCTCTCTCTCTCTCTCTCTCTCTCTCTCTCTCTGAAGAAAGTTAGACCCAGTTCTATGGTAGGCCAAGAAAATCTAGAAGACTGAAAATTGATTACATTATTGACAATGCCAAAGATAAAACTAAAATTTTGAGAAAGCATCAACTCAAAAGCAAAAAGACCAAACAAAAGGGAAGCTACTAGAGCTTACAATTCAACACAAAAAGAGGGCCTTACATAGTAACAAAAAATAAAGATAATGAAATACTAAGGACATGTTTGCTTGCTTGAATCTATAGATGTTGAATTTCTAAAGATGTTGAATCCAAAGATTCATGAATCATTGTATATTACACTTCTAAAAGTAAATTCTAAAGCAAACTCAAAAATCAAGAGAAGTGGAGGTATTAGGTGGGTCATAGAAGAATACCAAAATACATTTTCATACAAACACACAAAACCAAATAACTTTTTTAATCTTAGAAATAAAATCTATAAATTTAACATTTAAAGACTTTGTAACAAAATATGCCCTAAAAGAGAAAATCCAAATACAGCGTTAGAAAAAAGGTATCCAAATAATAGAACCATAGAATAATTAAACCCTGATGAGTCGCTATTTAGTAAACTACGATATCGCGTACGCGATATCACAACCTGTCTCCACATCTATAAATAAGAGGTAGATAGATCCGATAGGCAATTTTTGAGGTTAGTTTTTCAATTCCTAGTTTAAGTGTTAAGTTTCTATTTTTCCTCTCAACCCTTTTCCTCCTAGTGCATGCCCGCAGTGTGGTGAATGTAATTGTACAGCATCCTTTATTCGAGTGTGACGTACTTGGACACGCACAAGATTAGCAATAAATATCGAGATTACTTCATCATTGCAGCATTCACTTAGATTAATTATTTATTTAATTGTTATTTACTGCTTTCCTAGTTAATATCTTCTCACCCTTAAACTCCAGTGAAACGCAGAATGAGTACGACTTGATTACGAGCATTTAAGTGTGACTACTTGGTAACCCAGTAGCGTACCTAGGATCTGCACTTGGTAATCCCAGTGGTAGTCATGCATGAAGTCCAAGATATGTACGGATAATCGAGGAATGGATGCTCATCGCACTTAGGCTAGCTTAGATTCTCTCTCACCCTTTCTCTCTTAGCTTAGTTAATATTATCTTCCATCATCTTCAGGAGTAGCATTAGATTAGAAACCACATCATACACCTCACTCTGGACTAAACCATACGTGACAAAGATAATACTAGTCCAGGTGGGAAGACAGTGAACTGCAACCTAAGGCTAACTATCTAGATGCCACAACTAGTCCGTCTACAGAGTTCGACCGAATCGCATGTGTAACGCCCATATTCGTATGGTTGAGTGTAAGGGTACCTCGCCACTCATCAAGTGGGTTATAGAAGAATATCAAAATACATTTTCATACAAACACACAAACCCAAACAACTTTTTTAATCTTAGAAATAAAATCTATAAATTTAACATTTGAAGACTTTGTAACAAAATATGCCCTGAAAGAGAAAAGCCAAATCCAACATTAGAAAAAAGGGATCCAAATAAGAGAACCATAGAATAATTAAGCAATACTAAAAAGTCAAATTGTGAATTTTTTTTCTAAAATGAATAGATCTAACTTAAGGCATTCTTTCTTAAAATTCAACACAATCATGGTAGTGAGAGGAGGAGAAACAATTTACAATAAATCTCAGAACTTGGACCTTAGAATCACACTATTTCTATGTGAAGACCCAAAAATTTCTATAAAACCACAATGTATGAAAGGCAAAGGCAATAAGGGTTCTATGTTCATGGTGTCTTCATATTTCTAAAATTTGGAAGATTTGAGGAATTATATCATGAGTGACTATGTAGTTCCAACACATGTTTAGGTAGTTCTAAATTAACTATATGTTTTGGTGGTAAATATTGTTTTAAAAAAAATTTGGTTCCAACATCTCCCAAATTATCAATGGTCTGAAGTTGTTTCCTATACCTTATACAAGGCTCACTTAAAATTAAATCTCTATGGTGTAAAAGCAGAAATATTTTGAAGCAACTTTGCATTTTGAAAACATATTATTCTTATATAATTCCTTCTTCAAATGGTTCTTAATACCTAAAGCCACCTTTTCATAAATTCATAAACTTTAAACATTTTAGAACTAAATTTATTAACTATTAAAGATTTCATGTCAACTCATGCTAGAGCTAATTCAGACATATGTATGTCATATTCATGCTTGGAAACACATTCATGCTATACAATGAAGAACTCATGAAACATATATGTTAGAAAAGACATTGATCCTGAGACAAAGGAAATGCATGTTGCTACTTTTTTTATTACTTTAAAAATTGAGACTTTATGAAATGAAATAATTCTTTATTAACACTCAAAAAAAAAGGTCTCTACGATATTGGGACATTCATTCAGGCTTTGTATAAATTTTTAGGAGAAAAGCCCTCTAAGTGCCCACAATTTGAGACTAACTCTCTCATGAAATTGAACAAGACATTTTAGCTTTTCTTTTTTAAAAAATAAAAGACATGGAAAGAACCATGGTCCATGACTTTAAAGATAGCTAAGGCAAAATGTTATTAAATTGTAAAAAGCATGGAATAAAATTCTGATTCCAAGGATTATATATCAATTTTTCATTACATTAAAATATACTTTGGTTTCAAATGATTGAATTCAGAACAAAATACCTTTAATTAAAAGGAAGAGAGATGATGTGAGATTTAGTATGATTTTAAGACCATTTGATAGGATGGGCTGATAGTATGATAACAACTATTAAACTGCACAACGTATAAGATATAGCTAATAACAATTTGCTTTCCTAAAATTAGAGGTTTAGCAAAGACCAAAATTACCTTAGAAAATTAAAATAGTTGAAATTTACTTTTACTAACTTATATAACTTTTAAAGAAAAAATATGAACCCTTGCAATTTTCAATTTAATCATATACACTTGAATAAAGCTTTTCCACGAAGAGAATGACCTCCTTCGTTGAAGATGAGTGTCTTAAGTATCATAGCCTTTGTGTTGCAACCTTGGATGCTATTGTTACTACTATTGCAACATCCTATTTTAATCAAGAATTAATAGAAAATTATAACAAAATATCATTATTCTTAGTAATTTAGTATATGTGTGAGTGATTTTATGTGCCCTCTTTTAAAAAAATATCTTTGAAACCAAACCAATAAAGGTTGAATATACTATTCTGATTCTATTTAGCATTCCTAAGATTGATCTCTAAGATACAAAGTTGTTCCTTAATGTGCTTTAATTTTTTTATTAGTAATGATTTGTTATTTATACCATTAAAAAAACAACAAAATATTTATTAAAATTATAGTGATGATGCAAGCTACAACTATGAAATCATCTCAAATAAAACTTTGAAAACTCTTGTTATGCTAGTAGAGCTATAGGTCATAAAACATACAAGTATGTTTGTCAAAGAGTCATCACTGGCAATTCAATGCTCACCTTGCTTGCTATTCAGGTTAAGGAATGAAAACATGCAATACATTCATTGTAGAAAATATGCAAGTATGCCTACCAAGGGTCATGACTTGAGGTTCAATGCTTATCCATCCTATTAGGTTCTATGAGGATTCATAGATGAGTAAAAGTTTAAACTTTTTTGGAGTGAATCCTTAGCCTTAAAACTTGAGAAACAAGCACCTTACCATCACTCTAAATAATGCCCCTATAAATATGCCTACCAGCCAATTTAGTCAAAATTCGTTGAATTTATAAACATATATGGAAATGAAATTGGGAAAAGCTAATGCTATGGCAATTGACTAATCAAGATGAATGTTTAGCTAGTTTATTAATCTTATACATGTGGATATGAGGCTGAGTAGCTAGCAAGTGTTTATATCTTAAATCAAAAGCACACATGCATCTCTTAATCCTATATGTTAACCACCATAGGTTTTTATTACTTCATGAAACACTAAATAGCAGATACTTCTTGATACTAGACCACACCAACTAGTGAACAAACATGATGACTACTTTGTTGGTCCCTTATCTTTTTCTCAATTGTCCAACAGCTGCTTTTTCTAATAAGGAATTTTATTTCAAGAATAAGTCTTCATTCATCATAGGAAGAAAACACACCAGATTTCTGTTTACACGTGATCCTAATTTTGGAAGTTGATCTTGCAATGGAGAGGTGGGGAAATGGATTTCTTTCATTGCAGTTATCTTGAAGTTGTATATTTCCTTTATCTTTAGTTGGAAAATATGTGATGTGAAGCATATCCTTTGTTATTTACATCCTTATTTTCGAATGGTTGACTATATGTTTGATCAACCGAGTTAGGATACTGATAAGGACTGGTTATATTTTTTTACCATCATAGTTGTGTATGATATTGGTAAGGATTACGCTCCATATTTCTTAGAATTCTTTATTCTTTCTTCAACTACCAAGTTTGAACAACTACCAAGTTTGAACATCAATTTTAAGATAAATTGATTAAACTATTTTATTAGAGATTATTCTAAATATTTAGGACTATATAGTTTACATACTCATAAAGTTGTAACATTTTAAAACTATATTCATAAATAATTTAAGATTTCATGTTAATTCATGCTATAGATAATTTAAGCATATGCATGCTACATTTCATGTTGAACTCCTAGCTAGTTTGTTAACATTAGATCATTTTTTTACATTAACAAATGAAATATTTAGTAATTGAATAAAATAGAATTTTATACTAGTGTTAAATTGAGCTAAATTCATTAACTATTTAAGATTTCATGTCAACTCATGCTAGAGATAATTCAAACATATGCATGTCACATTTCATGCCAAGGCTATATTAAGCTCTTAACTTTTTTGTTAATATTAGATAATATTTTTAATATTAACAAATAAAATATTTGGTAATTGAATAAAACAAAATTTTATGCTAAGGCTAAATTGAGCTCTTAACTTTTTTGTTAACATGAGATAACATTTTTAATATTAGCAAATAAATATTTGGTAATTAAATAAAACAAAATGTTATGCTAAGGCTAAATTGAGCACCTAAATTTTTTGTTAACATTAAACAATACTTTTAATATTAATAAATAAATTATTTGATAACTAAATAAAATGAACATTTAAAATTATTTTTTTCCTTTGATATTTAGATTATTATCTTCATATGGTTAATTCTATCCTTAATCAAGTAAGTTTCATGATATTGGTAAAGATTACTCTTCATATTTCATAGAATTATTCCTTCTCTCCTAGTATCAAGTTAAAACACCAATTATAAGAGAAATTGACTAAATTTACTCCATGAGGGATTTATGTATGCACACCAAGCAACCTGAATCCTTCACAAACTTTTAGCATTTTAGAACTAAATATCCTTCACAAACTTTAAACATTTTAGAACTAAATTCATTAACTATTGAAGATTTCATGTCAATTCATGCTAAAGCTAAATCAAATATATATGTGGCATATTCATGCTTAGAAACACATTCATGCTTTAAAGTGAACTCAATAAACATATTGTTGCAAAAGGCATTGATCCTAAGAGAAGAAATGCATATTACTACTTTTATTACTTTAAGAATTGAGACTTCGTGAAACCAAATAATTCTTTATCAACACTTAAAACAAGAGGGTTTCTTCTACGATACTCGGAGAACAATCCTCTGTACATTCAAACTTTGTATAAATTTTTTGGAAAAAAGCCCTCTAGGTGCCCACAAATTGAGATTAACACTCCCAGAAAATCAAGCAAGACATTTTAGCTTTGTTTTTTTAAAAATAAAAGACATGGAAAGAACCATGGTCCATGACTTTAAACATAGCTAAGACAAAACATTTTTAAATTATAAAAGGCATAGAACCAAACTTTGATTCCAAGGATTATTCATTTTCAAATATTGAATTCAAAACAAAATACCTTTAATTAAAAGAAAAAGAGATTTAGAATGATTTTAAGACCATTTGATAAGATGAAAGGATAGTATGCTAACAGCTATTGAACTACACGACATATAAAGATATAGTTGAGGACAATTCACTTCCCTAAATTTGAAGGTTCAACAAAGACCAATATTACCTTAGAAAATTAAAATAATTCAAATTTAGTTTCATTAA
>MNCI01029903.1:922868-941479 GCA_015680685.1 Gnetum montanum | reverse complement strand
GGCCATATTGGACACATATGCCCTCGCCCACCAAGTGGAAGTTAAAAATCAGGACCTACAGATTCAAGACTTAACAGGGTACATGGAGTTGGTAAATCTAAGATATTTCAATCTTGCCATGTTAACAGTAGGGCACCTGAGGTTAGAGCTCAAGCAACAGGTAGCAACCACCCACATCAAATATGAAGCAGAATTTGCAGAGTGCAAGAAGTTGGTGGAGAAACTAGATGTTGCAAATTCTGAACTTGAGGTGGTGAAAGCTAGCTACCAGGGACAAAAAGATGTTACAACTAACTTGGCTCGATGGCTAGCAGACTTTCATGAGTACACGGATAAAGCCAAAGCCTATGAGAAAGAATGATGGGTGTTCGCCGCTTGGTATGTTAAGGCCAACCAGATGTTTTCGCAACTACCCTATCCGTGGGAGGTGCTGACTTCGTCAAATGTTGGAACATTAGCATGGATGGCACAAGACCCTCAGACCAAAGAGGAGAAGCTCCAAGCCATACTTCAATGCCATCAAGCCTCAAAACCTAGAGCACAAGACAAAGGGAAGACACCAATGGAGGAGCCACTGCCACCAGGAACTACATGAGTTCCAAATTTTTGTAGTTGTAGTATATATTCTGTGTGTTGTGTCTTTATTTTTTTTTCTTCCCACACTACGGAATCATCCCATTTTTCCATCTAATAATCCCATACCTATCCATTGTGTAATCACTGTAACTCGAGGACGAGTTTTTATTCAGTCATGGGGGTATCATGAGACGTCGTTGGGGCAACCGTGATATCACGTACAAGATATCATATGCCCAGATGTGATATCGTGTCCTTTACTATGATATTGCGTATGCGATATCGCATCCCACCACCAGTTCTATAAATAAGAGGCGACTCTCCCTTGTTTCGCATCTAGATTTAGTTCCTTAGCGAAGCTCTGGTAGTTTTTCCCTTCCAGAGATAGAATAATTTCCCAGTGTTTGCCAGCAGTGTGGTGATTGTAATTGTACGGCATCCTTTATTCGAGTATGACGTACTTGGACATGCACATGACCAAAAATAAAGATCGAGATTACTTCATCATTGTAGCATTCACTTAGTTTAATTAATTATTTATTTAATTGTTATTTATTTCTTTCTTAGTTAATCTCTCTTACCCTTATCTCATATTAAACGCGGAATGAGTATGACTTAATCACGAGCATTTAAGTGTGAATACTTGGTAACCCAGTAGCGTACCTAGGCCATGCGCTTGGTAATCCCAATGGTAGTCGTGCATGAAGTCCAAGATGTGTACGGATGATTAAGAAAAGGATGCTCATCACACTTAGGCTAGTTTAGATTCTCTCTTACCCTTTCCTCCTAGCTTAGTTAATCTTATTTTCCATTGCCTTCAGGAGTAGCATTAGGTTAGGACACATCATACACCTCACTCTAGACTAAAGCATACATGACAAAGATAATACTAGTCTAGGTGGGAAGACAGCGAACTGTGACCTAAGGCTAATTGTCTAGGTGCCACAACTAGTCCGTCTGTGGAATTTGACCAGATCATGCGTGAAAATGCTCGTATTTGTATGGTTGAGTGTAGGGGTACCTTGCCACTCATCAATCAATGATAAAAAATTTGACGTTCTCTTGTTTATGATGCAAAGACAAAGATTAAGGTAAATAAAAATTAGGTAATGTTCCATGATTTAGCAGTGAACATGGATGTATTAGTAGAGAAGATTATTGCAGACAAAATAAGTGTTACTCTTAATTATGTAAAGTATATGGAAGTATTGGCCATAGATTGGGCCAACACAAATGTCATACTTCTAAACTCCTTGGCATGAGACCAAAAGGAGAAAGAAGAAAATGAACATTAAATAAAGATGTTTTCTACCTCGATGGAGCTGTTGGAAGCATAAATAAGAGGCAAAAACATAGTTAGATACAACCCTCCTCCCCATGTATATTGGTTTGAAAGAAATCAACTTTAGCCATGATTTACTCCATGACAAGTTTGAGAAATTCTACAATAATATGGAAATGCTGGGATAGGATGCATCAAACAAATAAATAGTAATACAAAAGAGAGTATTGTAAGTTGTTGAAGGAAAATAAAAGCCTATTCATAGATAAGGAAATAAGGAGTCTATTCATTAAATAGACTAAGTTAGAAGAATTATTTAAAAATTTTACAAATAGTGTGGTCATTACCATATTGAAGAAAGAATAAAGAGGCCCTCCAAAAGAACCTACGGTAGAAGGGGATGATGATGATATCATGCTAAAAGAATTGAAAACCTATGAGGAAGAGTGGGCTAGCATTCTATCAAGGATTCCAAGCTCAGCTTTTGACATGTTAGACATAGGCAACCTAACTCTGGATGAGATAGAACAAATGATACTAGAAATATATAAATAAATGTAGGGTAAACATTAAAAATTTAGATAATAATTTTATTTTATTGACAAAATAAAATAAAATAAAAATAACTTATTTGTTTTGATCTTTGTGTGTAGACCCCAGGGAGAGTAGCCAGAAACCAGTAGAGAAGCTTGATCCAATGTAAATTGATGAGGAAGATGCTAGGGATAGATAAGACTACCAAGTTATGTTTTCTATGTTATTTGTATTTAACATAGAAAATTCTTTATAAAATGTCAAGTGTGTTTGGTGTTGAGTCAATAAGATATCACATTAAATGTTATGATGTGCATTAGTTGTAAAGATTATTTATGAAACTAAAGGAAATATTTTTCACATCATTTTAAGTTTATCTTTGTGTTTGGATAATTATGAAATTGACACAATAAAATAAGGTTAATAACTACCTATATATTTAACATTTCTTATTAGAAATAAGTGACTAAAGCTAAAAGTTCAATATTAAAATGTGAATGCTCATTACTAAATAAGCGCAAAGGATGTATGAGGTCAAGTTATGCTACTATAGTTCATTTTCTATAACCATTATGTACTATAATGATTATAGAAAATGACATAGAGAATCAATGTCAATTCATCCATTATCATTATTTCTTGATGATAATAAAAAATAAAAGAGAAATATAATGTATATTTCTAACATGCACTAATAGATGTTTACCACATAAAAGAGAGTGGCAAACAAGGAAAGAGACACTTGGAAACCTAATTATCCAATGTTATTACATTCACAATAAACTTTTGAGTGGTTGAATAAGAAGAATAAGAAGAATCCTTCCTTTTAGATGAGGATATGCCAAGTTTTCTAAAGGCAAGTCAAAAAACTTGATGTTAGAAATATACTTATCACTTAAGTCTATTAAATCTATTGTAAAAGCTAAGTTCTTAGGAGAAAAAGAAACTGTAGGCTCACGTACAAGTTCAAGTTTAATATTAGTTAGTTTACCACTAAGCTAATAAGGTCAACCTTCTTGATCAATGCAACAAACACCTGGAATTTGTTAGTCTACTGAGATTATTATCTTAAGGTTGTGAACAAGAAAGTGTATCTCCTAATATATCAAAGAAGACATAGCTTAATGTTAAGCTAGTGAAGAGTGTAATAGTATTTTGTTGATATTGGAACACTCACATATGACCATGAAAAAAGCTTCAAATAGCATAGAATCACCTACCATAAATGGTAACCTAATGGAACCTATGACTTCTACTTGTGTATCATTAAAAGAAATAAGGTTAGTATAGGTTTCATTACAAGCTACTTGATCATGAAGGCCAATACACGTGATAATAGTCCATGTGATCATGCTAGATTTGGCACTGTCATCAACATGTATTAGTGGAACTAAAGCTTTAGGTGATACCTTAATAGTGATGTAGAGTAGCACTTGATAAATATGTCTCATCTTCAAGTTAATCTTAATGTTCTTACCATAGAAGTTTCGACTATGTAATTCATAACGAGGAAATTGGAAAAAGGAAGATATAGCTTTCATTTGATTAGGAATGTTACTTGCAACTACAATCTTCTTTAAAACATCATATAATGTAGCATAATGTTCTTTAGAGGTTGCTACAAGATCATACAAGGACAAGTTTGTGCCTTTCAAACAAATAATCATGTTCATATGCTATAGGATCTTATTGTTTGTAGGCTGAGGTGCTTCTAGAGTAGGTGCTATTATAACTAGCTATATAGAATTAGATGAAGACAAGAGGCTACTTGAAGAAATAATCTTCTCTTATTATTGAAAAGAAACCTTCTTTAATGCTTTAGAAGGTTGTTTCTATATATCAATAGTATTATCCTTCTATTTAGTTGATTATGATGTATGTGCCTGCTAGCCATGGGTAAGGATTTTTATTTGTGATAATGGAAAAGGATGAGTAGATTGTACTATTTGAAATCACCGGTGCAAGGCTGGAATGAAACAGACACCGAGAGATCTACAGATGGGCACAGAAGACCCTACCTTCGCTTGAGGGTGAGCTGGAACTGACGAAGGTAGAGTACCTTGGGTGGTCCGCATGCGGATCAGACAAGGATTTCCCCAAACGTATGCCAATATGCAACACGTTGGGTTAGTTGTAAAAGACGTAATAAATGTAAACCAGAGCATAAATGTATAGGAATATAAGCAAAAAGGTAAACAAGAATGAATGAACAAACTATAACAAATCTTGACCAGAAAATGGAGCAACTTTATTACAAAATGGAGATTACAGTGCACCGGTTAGAACGTAGTTGTGGATCTAACACAAGGCAGATGAAAAGCCCCGATGGATGCAGAGGGATGATGGTATGCTGGTTTGGACTACAGGCCCAACGTGAAGGCTGTATGGTCAATGTGTAGGGTAGAAGTCCAGCGTACAGGATTCGTGTCTAGATTTTCCCAATCTCCCCTCCATCAAAAAAATTGTCCCCTTGATCTAGTGAAAAATTGGGGTTTTTATGAGATCTTGGGCATTAAATTTGGATCTAGAAGGATATGAGTGGCCGTGGACGAGAAAATTTTGGGTTAGATGACATGTGGCTGTGTTGCCCGAGTGCAAAGAATGTTCCAACTGTACAGCGTGCTACATGCCAGCGTGTACACGCTGGGCGTGTGAACCCAGCGTACAAACTTGACCAACACAAAAGAATTGAACTTTACAAATGAACATTACTGTTACAACAGAAAATCTTGAACTTGGCCCTTGGATTTGGGCTCTACTGTCATGAGAATGCTGCTTGTGGATTTTCAACTCATTTGAACTTGACCTGACATGGTTTTGGAAGGCTTCAACTGGTGTATGTTGTGTTGTACGCTAGGCGTGCAGAGTATGTATGCTCAGCGTATAGGTCATGGAAGTGCATCATTTCAAGGCTGAATCTTCATTTTTGGGAGCGTGGGATGATGCCTGACAGTTGTCTTGCCTCTGAGAGTCGATTGTAGATGGAGATCTTGTTCTGGGGTGCCTGTTTTGAGAGATCCTTGATGGTGCACGTTGGGCGTACACGCTAGGCATGCACACTGGCGTGCATGAATGAAAACCCATTATTTGGAGTGCAAAACTTGATTTTCAAAAGCCAAAGAGCCACTGGGGACCTTGGGGAAGGTTCTAAGGAGTCTAGACACTCAATTCTGGCATGTTTTGGCTTATTTTTGGGGCCCAAAAGTTGCTGCACGCTAAGCTGCACGCTGGGCGTGCAGGCCCATGTGCAAGAAGTATACTTAGCTTTGGCTAAGTGTTTTGAGCTTGAAACTTACAGTTCTTGTTGCTAGATGTTGATGTAGTCTCCAATGGATCTTGGGGAACTTTTGCTTGCTTGATTCGACTCCGTTTGATGTTGTTTGTGAAGTTCGCAAGTTTTGGTCATACTGGGAAGCATCATGACTTAGCTTGATTCTTGTTTGAAAGTGTTAGGTCCAAATTTTTGTGGTGTTTCATTGGCCCCTCTTTGTTGATGCTTGGAGGAATCGACCTGAGAAGTGTCGACAAAGAAGTACAAAACACCATAAGCAACTTAGTAGCATTGTCCTTCGACACTTGACCAGATGTCCTCGCACTGCGTTTTGAAGTACTTGGGATTAGGAAATGAAGTTTTGAGATGGTATCTAGAGGAGATGTTTGCAACTTTGGGATTGGGAATTAATTGCAGGATTGTGTAGGTGTAGGAGAGGAGTGTTCATCTGTGCTAAAGACCCATGTTGGTTCTTGTCGATGGCTAGTGTTCGGCAGACTTGGAACCACGGCATGAGGTGTTCATCCTTTGGAGGAATAAGACTCTTGTATCAGGTTTAAGAGAACTTGTTATCGCAACCAAAGCCACACAATGAGGTGAAACATGATGGTTTGAGACACGAGTATTTCTTCCAAGACAACTACCTTCCCTCCTAGGGCTTGTATGGGAAGTGCCAAGGGTCTTATGGTTCATTTTGCTCTTTGCTCTTTGATCTTTTTTTTTTGGAAAGAGCTTTCTTTCAATTTTGCACTCATGCTCATGTGTCGTATTGTGTGTTGCAACTTCTTGAGAGTGTCGCAGCGTGCAACAGTGTGCTCAAAGTTTTGGGGCATACTGGGTGTATCTGGGAACTGTAACCAAGTAGAAAAGGGAACAAGAGTGTTGGGGAAATGGAGAATGTATTAGGAACTGGGAATGTACTTTTGAACAGATTGATTAACCTAGTTGCATGCATCAGAAACAATGTGGCACCTTGTCACCGTGATGAAGTGTACCCGTGTACGAGCACCACTGGGTGTTGTCCTGCAAACACAACTCCAAGAAGACAAGAAAACCACAAGTGAATGAGTTAGTGAACACTTTAGACATGAATGTGGCCGATGCAAATGGAGGCACCATGTGAAACTTAAAGTAAACAAAATGATCAGCAATAGTGTTGTCAGAGCTGGTGTGATGAATTATGCGACAGGCATTGATGAAGAAATGTCATGAATTACAGCAGCAGATGAATGTGCCAGAGATGATCTTGCCACTTTATAGTCTTAGCAGACTGTCGTGGGTTAGTTTTACGTCATAACCTGTTGGACGTTGCCAGTTTATCATCGTAGCGGACGGTGTGATGCTAGTTTATAGTTGTGGAGGACTATGAAGAGGCAAGCTCGTTTATAGTCTTAGCAGACTTTGGTGAATGAGTATGACAGTTTAGTTTCATGTGGAACAGAGCTCTGTGGTGTCAGTTTACCGTCACAACGCCAGGATTTTTTGTGGTATTAGTTTACCATCATGACGCCAGGACAAGCTCATACCTGCGATGTTTAGACGTGAAACGGCTTAAGGTATAGATGGTTCGTTGGATGAGCAAGCTCATTACCATTTATATCAGCTAGCTTGAATGCTCCATTATCATATGCTTTGGTGACTAGGTAAGGCCCTTCCTAGTTGGCTGAGAACTTTTCTGCGTGTTCACAAACTGCCTTAAGTACAAGGTCCCCTTCTTTGATCGGGTGCTTATGAATGTCATGTTGATGGCATTGTCGTTGTTGCTTCTGGTACCACTTGATTTGATCAAGTGTTCGTGTGTGTTCTTCTTCCACCGAGTCGAGGTCAACAATGCGTAATTCATTGTTTTGACCTTCATCGAGGAGTCCGGATAGTGTGATCCTCAAGGATGGTACTTGCAACTCTAGAGGTAAAATAGCTTCTAAACCATAAACAAGGCTATATGGTGTTTTACCTGTGGATTTCCTATGCATAGTTCGATAGGCCCATAACGCGTATACTAGCTGCTTGTGCCATCTTCTCTTGCTCTAAGTAAGTATCTACTTGAGCACCATGATTACAGTTTTATTTGTGGCTTCTGCTTGTCCGTTGCTCTAAGGGTAGTAGGGTGATGAAAACGAGTGTTTAATACCTAGGCTCTCACAGAAGATTTTTGTTTTGACACTACTGAATTGTGGCCCGTTGTCAGTGATGATAGTCATTGGGATGCCAAAACGAGTCACAATATTTTCTAAGATGAAGTTGCATACTTGTTTTGATGTGGTTTTTCTAAGAGCAATAGCTTCTACCCATTTCGTGAAGTATTCGGTCGCGGTTATGATGAAGCTATGCCCTGCTAAAGATGGGGGAGTTATTGGTCCAATGATGTCTAACCCCCATTTCTGGAAAGGCCATGTGATTTGAACCGTATGAAATTCATTAGGTGGAACATGTATAAGATTACCATGCTTTTGACACATATTGCATGTCCTGACCTTGGAGAAACAGTCTTACTCCAAATGTGGCCAATAATAGCCTAAACGTCTGATTTTTGTTGCCATTTCTTTAGGTGCTATGTGCCCTCCGCATAATCCTTCATGAACTTGTTCCACGATGGTTTGTCCTTCGGTACTACTAACGCATGTTAATAAGATGCCTTCGTAGGATCTATGACATTGTGTATCTCCTACTAGTGTATATTGTCTAGAGCATTTTTGTACTGCATCCTTCTGAGCATTCGTTAGATATTAAGGTGGTTCACCATGTAGAAGGTACTCTTTGATGTCATCGTACCATTCTACAGCGTGTGTCGTGCTAACGGATGCTATGGGAAGTTCATCGGGAGCGTCAGTTATGGGCTTGTCGCAACTCGTGATGGAACTAGGCAACGCATGAAACATGTCCGGTGAGATGTTTAGAGCTAACGTGGCTAATGCGTCTACGATGGTATTGTCGTTTTGAGAAACATGTTGCAGTTCTATATTTATAAACTGTTTTAGCAAGTGTTTCGTCAGGTCACAGTAGGGTTGTAGATGAGATGTTTTGCATGCGTAAACATCTTTGACTTGGTTTATGATTAACTATGAGTTGCCTCTAACTACGAGATGTGGGATGTTTGAAGCCTATGCTACCATGAGGCCCCTGAAGAGACCTTCATACTCTGCTATGTTATTAGTACAAGGAAAGTTAAATCGGTAAGCAAAGGGTTGGATCTCCCCAGAGGGATATGTGATAACAGCGGCAGCACTTCCCACTCGGGAGGTGGATGCTCCATCGAAATTTAATATCACATCATAGTTACCGAGCACTATGTCAATTGTGCTTACGTTTTCATCTGGAAACTCTAGATTAATCGTCGCTTGATCTTGTGTTGGTGATGTGGTCATTTGATTGACTATAGCTTGACCTTTGATGGATGATTGGGCTATGTAACGCAGGTCAAATTCAGCAATCATTACTTTCCATCGAGCTATCTTATTTGATTCATATATGTTGTTTGCGATAGCTCTGAGCACATTGTCCTTACAGATTATGTTGACTTGGTTTTGAAAGAGATAATGTCGCCACTTATTTAAAGAAAAGATAAGGACAAGGCATGATCTTTCCACATCATTGTAACATTGTTCATGGGCTACTAATGCATGGCTCAAGTAGTAAACAAGAACCTCAGTCCCATCATCCCATTTCTGGCAAAGCATAGACGCAATTGATGAATCCGATGTGGCAAGGTAGATGTAGAATGGTTTATTGTTTTGAGGTGGATAAACTGTCGGTAGTTCAGTCAGTGTCATTTTGATATTGTCAAAAGCTTCCTAGCATTGTGGGGTCCATTGAAAGTGCACACTCTTGCGTAGCAAATGGTTCATGGGTTTCAATTTATCAGTCAATTTTTCTATAAAGTGCCTAATGAACTGTAATCTACCTTGTAGGCCTCAAAGTTCAGTAAGGTTGTTTGGCGGTTGCAAACTTGTGATAGCCTTCACCTTATCAGGGTCTACTCGAATCCCTGCTTCCGAAACTATGAATCCTAGCATTTTGCCTAATTTGATCCCAAAGACACATTTTTTTGGGTTCAGTCTAAGCTCATATTTTAAACAACGCTTAAGTACCAAGTCTAGGTCTTGTATATGCTGCTCTTGTATCTTCGATTTAACCGCTATATCGTCTACGTAATTGTTGAGCGAATGAAGGAGGTAATCATTAAAGATGAAGGTCATCGCTCGTTGATATGTAGCACCAGCATTCTTTAAACCAAAGGCCATCATCGTATAACAAAACATCCCCCATGGTGTCATGAAGGTTGTCCTGAGTTGATGTTCAAGGTTAATCCGGATCTGATTATATCCCGAGAAGCCGTCCATAAAAGATAACAGTGCATGCCCAGTGGTTGAGTTGACCAATTGATCAATACTAGGTAGAGAAAAGTCGTCTTTTAAGGTCGCTAAGTTGAGGTCCCAGAAGTCAATGCATAGGCAAATGCTTCTGTTCTTCTTTGAGATAATGACCATGTTGGATACCCAGTCAACGTAGTCAATGGCCCGAATGAAACCAGCTTGATAAAGTTTGGTGATCTTATTGCAAACCGCAAATGCTAATTCAGGCTTAACCTTACGTGCTTTTTGTTTCACTGGTCTTAACTTCGGGTCGGGTATGATGTTGTGCTAGACTATTCGAGGGTCTAGCCCAGGCATGTCAGTGTAAGACCAAGCGAATGCCTTGATGTTGCCTTTTAGCACTATTGCTATGTCATCGAAAGGTTGTGGGTCTAGTAAAGTACTTAGTTTTAGTTTCTTAACTTCGCCGTTTGGCATAGTGATGGCGGTTTCAATTAATGGATCCTCAGTGATGTTATCGGCTTCAATATCCAGCGATTTCATCATGGTCTGAAAGCGTTCTATCATTTCCTCTGTCAATGCCACAGAGTTTTCGTAAGTCGATGTGTCTGAATCAATGGACTTCTTGATCGTCTCCTATTGGATGGGTCTGTATGGTCCATCGATGAACAGTGGTGTGAATAGTTGCTTGCTATCAATGCTTGCTCCTGCCAAGCCACAGGAAGCAACATTAACAAAAAACAAAGGGGGGGGTTTGCTAGTTGTTTTATGACACCAATTCAAATATTTAAATGTGCTTGAAGTATGTTAAAGTTGGTTCATTATCTCACTTGGCCGCACAGCGGTTTAAGGTCGTACCTAGCCAATCATGGCAGTTTAGGGCCTTACCGCGCCGTTCACGGCAGTTTAGGGCCTTACCGCGCCGTTCACGGCAGTTTAGGGCCTTACCGGGCCATACTTGTTCGTTTATGATTTCTAGTTGATTGTACGATTTGTAATCCTTGTTGGGTGTGAGACTACAAGACGAAGAGTATGCACCAAGGTGTTTAGTTTGGACAACAGGAGTCACCGTGCGAGGGAAGATTTTATGTGGATGATGTTTAGCCTAGTACATAGTTATACACTATTTTCATTACTTCAGGTTTTTTTATATGTATTTGTATTTTAGTTAATCATTGTATTTACTGTTATTTTATTTGGAGTAAAATACCCAAAAATGTCGATTTCCTAGGGGCTGAGGCGGTGTGAGCAACGTGGAGATGTATAAAATTAACTTAAAACACATGGTAGCAGGCATAAATCCCAAAGTTGAGCTAGAGACAAAGAGAATAGCGTGAACCTAGGCCAAATCCCAACGTGAACCTAGGCCAAATCCCAGCGTGAACCTAGGCCAAATCCAAGCGTGAACCTAGGCCAAATCCCAGCATGAACTAAAGTTCAGTGTGAATCTACGCTCAGTGTAAAATCAAGTGCAACGTGAACCTAAGCCCAGCGTGGATTTAGACTCAGCGTGACGAGGAGGCGAAGATCGGGTGGTACGGGCAGGGAAACCCGCAGATACGGTGCAAAGGAGGCAGTAAGGGTGGCATAGATTGAAGTGCGACGAGTCAAAGAAAAGAGTTTAGCATGCACGCCCTGGGAAAACCCTCAGCATGTAGGGTGGTTAAAACCCCAGCGTGAACGTGGCGTGCAGGACTCAGCGTGCAAAGAGTTGAAATCCTGCCTCTAGCATGAACCTACCCCCTCCACTTGGCAACCCTCAGCATGAACACCTGATAGGGACCTTCAACATGCACATCTTTGGGCCAATGTAAAGCCCTTAAACGTAGTGCAACGGGATGGGCAAGGGAAAGCGAGCGAAAGATCAGGGAAGAAAGGAGCCTAGCTTTACCTTTGCCGAGGAGAGCGAGGCGATGCTCTGATGCCTGCCCAAGCCCATGGTCCCATCATGGTCTGGATCGATGCACTGATAGACCCTGATCCCCTATCAAAATTTGTATTTTTGTTTACTGTTTTCGTCAATTTGAGTTCAGTTTCCTTTTCTCATTTCAGCGCATAGAATTTGTGTGAGGCCTGGCCTGTTTCTTTAGCATAGAAGTTAGTGTGCAGGCCAGCGTCAACCTTTGTCTCTTCACGTACGGCAAGTTTTGTGTTTGGAAATCTAGCAACATGCTCAGCATGCAGGATGGGGGCCAAAATGCTCAGCGTGCAGGGTCTGCACACCAAGCGTGAACCTTGAAAATGTTTTCAAGTGCTAGCCCCGGCGTAAAACCTATATTGTTTTGTGTAGCTTATTTTCCCTGGTTCGTGAATGCGTGCAGATGTCATAAACCTTTCCACCTAGTGGTGGAACTTGTTGGACTTCTGGCGTGATTCGGGCCTATTGATTCTAATGAACCGGTACCTGATATGACTATCGATCGAAATGGGGTATGGTTCAGAATAGGTGTCAGCGAATTCCTTGCCTTCATCTTACAAGGATTCAGTGTGGTAATATGGTCTCACCTAAGTGAGAAATTAGCATGAAGCATCCTTGAGACTATGTTACCGGGATCCTCAAATGGCATAGTGGCCTTCGTGGTCGATGTTGATGAGGGATTATGCACGGTTGGGGATGGTCCCTCTAGAGGGCCCAGATCCACCTGTCCATTGACACGTGTATGGGACCTATTATCATGTAGTCCTCACAATGTCAATAGCACCTTATTCCTAGCCTCTCGTGCACACACTTTGTTCTAGAATCCTCCTAGAACGGTGTACAGGGTAGAAAGGTAAGGTTGCTTAATTTATCATTTCTACTTTGATGCTTAGTGGTTGTTCCTATTTTGACCGTCATTCCTTTACAGGCCTCGATTTGATAAAGAAGGAGTATGCATAAGTGATGATGGACTCACATTGGCTCATACCACCTTAGAGGTTTTCATGGCAAGTCCCACTCTCCGTGGTGCCATGTTAGCCCAGACCAAGGGTGAAGTTGTCTATTTTCATAAACGATATTCCAAGGCGTTTGCACAATGCGCGGCTCAAGGGTGGCTACATGGTGATTGGTCCCATAATGGGCCAGTTTTCCCATGCAATGCTGATTTGACTTCTAATGGTCTTAACCCATTGTCTAACGGTAAGTAATAGTATTTTTAACGCCTTACGTTTGTTTGTTCTACTACCTCATTGGTTGTATTGATTCCATGGTTTTACCCTGTGCGTATAGTGGATGTCATCCCTGGTGGAGTCACCATCACAACTGGGTGGACTAAGGGCACCCTGGCCATGAAATTCGGGGAGATCAGTGATGCACAACGATGGCTGCATGATAAGGCACCACCGCATATTATCATTTGTTTAAGTGATGCTGGCCTCATGGAGTTGTTTACTACTCTAAGTCCTAATGTCTCTGTGATCGAGATGATTGCGATCGTTGATTCTTTCAACGAAGCTGTTACTTACTATAGCACTCGCGTCAAGGGGATTAAACTAGCTTTCCATTTGTCAGCAGAGTTCTTTTCAGACCTTTTTGGTGTACCGGCAGATGGGGTTAGAGTGACTTTGGATAGAGCACAAAAAGAGGTCCATGTTGTTCGTGAATTGGAGGATTGGCTGGGTGTACTGAAGGGTGCTAAAGGATTCCCTATGTAGGGCAGATCGAAAGTAACTGAAGTGAATGAGTTGTATCCACTGTTCAAAGCGCGAGTGTTTCCTAAGTCTCTATCCCAAGTGAAAAATTTTGGGGTAGAATCTGTGCGTATCATGCGCATGATTCTGGAGACTGGGATGCATTATAATTGGGCTCAGTTTTTACTCTCAGGTTTCCATGGAGAGATAGTAAGATTGCGTTCGAACGTTGAGGCGCAGTCCCATTTTACCTTTGCATTCTTCGCTGGTTACCTGCGCCGACTAGCAGAATTTCTAGTAGTTTGAGTGGGTAACGAGTACGTGTTACGGGATCGTGGCCAAATATCTCGCCCATGGATTCGCCACTTATTTGAGGTGACTAAGTCTCAAGATGCTCCTGAAGGGATTGATGAATCGGTCTCTATTACAACGAGGGGATCATCTGGTCATTCAATTCACATGCGTGACAGCATAGGGTTGGAGCCAAGTGATGTGCCCTATACTGCCAGGAGAGCTGATCGAGTAATCAAGGAGGCAATCGGGAAGGCAAAATATAAAGTTCAAAGGCCTAAGCGCTCTAGAGAGGTTGCTCCAGCCGTAGATGAACCAAAGGTGAAACGCATACAATTTAAAATATCTGTGTGTGGTAAGTCAGCCTGATTCATTCATTTATATTTGTTTTATTATTGTTATTATTATTATTATTTTTCTTGGGCCTTTGTGCCAGATTGATGTTGAACTTATGAATATCATTAGAGCCAACTCCTGAAGTAGGAGGAGAGGGGTTAGCACCGATCATAGAGGAGGAAGAGGCCCCAACCAACCAAGGTGAGGAGGACGAACCGAGTAATGATGAGATGAAAATCGCCATCCCCCTGAGGGAAGAAACAAAAGGAATGGAAGTCACCATGGAAAGAGATCATGCTGGTGATCAAGCTAAAGCTGATGAGATGTTTGATGATTTTTTCACAGGAAAGTTAAACTTTGGCAATCCTCCGAATCTGGAAGAGGAGAGGGATTTCGGTATGTTCTCCTTATTATGTTTATTTGAGTTTTGAATTGTTTCATTTCCATTATCTAGAGTTTTGAATTTATGTTTTTGCTACCAAGGCACAGATGTCGAGTCCAGGACGACTCCTAATGTTCATTCGGAAACACCTTGGATGTAGATTCCAATGGGAACAACCACTGGAGTTGGTCCGTCTCCTACAAATGAGCCATTTACTTGGATTGAAATGCCAAGTAAGATGGTTTTTGTCCTTGGTATTGTTGATGAGGTAGTTGATCGCATCCAACAAGCTCATCCTGAAATAGGTACATATGTTTTAAGCATTTTGAGTCTTTCTGTTTTCACATATGTTTCTACTGTCCGATGTCTAATGTATATTCTCCTTATATTGATAGGTGCTAAACTGAAGTGGGATCCATCCGAGGCCACTTGTATTGACAGTCTGCCTACACTACCATCAGAAATTGAGCAAGTGCCAAGACAGATCTATGATGAGGTGGTCGAATGTGTTGTGCAAAATGCCAAGTCTCTTTGGACCTGTAGGCGTTCCATCGAAAAGCTATGGTTGCGAATTCAGGCAGGGGAAAAAGAGACTACCAAACTATCAGCAGAGCGAGATGACTTTAAGTTACACTATGAGTTTGCCTCCGCAAAGTTGACAGGTGATCGTTCTTGGTAAACCTCCGAGGTTACTTATACCAGATATTGGAATCTATTGAATTGCCAAGTAACTATGACTCCGGAGCTAGTAGAGTGGATGGCACAAATTGATTTGCTGAATCTGAAGTGTCAGGATTGGAAAGCTTTCGCTTCTAAGGTGCGGAAATGGGGCCAAGATGAAAAGAATCATAAGTATCATTATAAAAAATCATTAAAGGAGATATTTATAGAGAAGCGTCAACTGGAGATGTTCATAGAGGGTTTAGGCCTACAATCTCCGTTTGATGCTTTTGCTAGGCACACTGTGGTAGAGATAGAATCTCCCAAGAGAGTAATCACTATGGCTTCTGCGGAGATTTCTGTAGGTGATTCTCCTCTTAAACGCCCTACTTGGTCTGCTGTGGACAAAGGGAAGGCCTTAGCCAATATTGTTCTAGGCCTTGATGGAACCGACTAGGCTAGTGTCCCTGAAGAAGAAATCCTTCGTCAGCTAGAGTTTGGTCTACGAGGATCCTCTTTGGTAAGTGGTTTAAACTTGTAACTTTTTATTTGTTTTTAGGAGAAAATGTTATCCCCTCCCCTTTTTTTTTTTAGTTGATTATTTTCTTTTATTATCATTTTTTTTACAGAGTCATGGCAATGACTACGATGAAGGTGGCCCCAGTGGAGGGGAAGCTCATGATGTGGGGGAGTTTGAGGGGAAATCCCCTACTGATCCTTATGTTTAATTTTTAAATTTGGCGTTGTCATTAGTCATGTTTCTGTGGGTCGTAAACAGAATTTTTTGCTTTCAATTGTGTATGAACAGACACGTGAACTTGGTTAACTCTTGTAATCGTCTATTTACATATTTATATATATATATTTTGTTGTTTTCACATTCCAATTTTTTGTGTTTTTTTTTGTTTTGTTGTTTCTGAATGCTGAAAAGAAATAATGCAAGGACATGGAGCGAAAGTTTTTTCTTTTTCTTTTTGCTTGTTTTGTTGTTTAAGCGTAAACATGAAATAAAGTGCAAATGTAACCTAAACTATAACTGCGTCGTAGTAAACATAAAGGAAAGCGTAACTTGCACTGAAAAGATGTAATCTTAGAATGTAAACTGGGCATTTAAACTTTTAAGACAAACGAAAGTAAACTTGTTCTAGTTTAAGGCCATTTCGGGCCATACGTACGTGCGTGTCAGTTTAAAGTCATGACAGACTGCAACGTAACCATTCTAGTTTAAGGCCATTTTAGGCCTCCAATAAACTGGAGGGATGTCAACTAATACGATGGGTTTTGATGCAAATCGGCCATTTTTGATTGTGGCTAGTTTTAAGTCATTGCGAACATGCGATAGTTTAATGTCATTCCGGACGTGTGTAGTTTAGCATCATTTCGGATGAGTGGTAGTTTAACGTCATTTCGAACTAGTGTAGTTTGTTAATTGTTTAATAACTTTTTGATTTTTTTCATTTTTATATTAGGAGTGGGTTTAATGGGTACGATCCGATACTCGGCATCTCCTTCACTAATTACATTGAACTGTAGCTTTGACCAAGAGACGTCTGGCGGAATAAGCTCTGAGTCAGTATCCTCGAATGTTTCTGGGTTAGGTGGTGTTTCCTTGGTTTTTGAGGGACCACAATTTATGCATTGTTCATCACCTTGGGTTTCATTTGTTTCCTTCGGTATGGGTTTTTTAGAGATTTTGTCGAGTTTATGCTCATGTGGGGCGTCCCCTTGTTTAGGCTCCTCAAATTTAACTTCGGAGCCTTGATTTGCTTCCGTGTGAGATGAGACGGTGGATGTAGCAGTATCCCCATGGATAATGCTTTCATCCCCTTCATAGGGTAAGTGAATCTCTTGATGAATGGGGGAAGACACCGCTTTTAGCTGGGCTAACCAAGGTCGTCCTAGAATTAGGTTAAAACCAGGCATCTCATCGATAGCTACAAAGTCTGCAGATGTGGGGAATCGATCCCCTGCTATGAAGTCCAAGGTCAATGTACCTTTAACCACTACTCGTGACCCATTAAATGACTTCAGGCATGTCGTAGATGTCGATTTGATTAATTCTGTAAGCCCTAACTGTTCAATGACGAGATAAGGCACTACGTTTGTGGCTGCTCCGTCATCTACATGTACTCGATGTATTTTGAACTGATTAACTCGTATGGTTATAAACATGGATTCATGGGTGACGTCTCTGGTTTTCACATCGATCTTAATGTTTTTGAGGTGAAAGCCTAATAATTTAGGTTTGGATCCTTGTCGTGTAGACATTACCGTGTGTATAGAAGGTTCATTTGCAAGTAGATTTTGGCTAACTAGGATTGATGTTAACATTTGTACTAAGGCTTCACGATGAACTGGAGAAGCCAATATGAGGTCGTACAGGCTTAATGATGTATTCTTTTGTTTAAGGGCTTGCGTAACCTGTGTTAGGGTGTTAGCTAAGTCTTTACCATTGGGTAGATCCTTGTCCATAGCCACTTGATCCATTGGGCCTAACAGTTGTATCTCACGTGGGTTAACTCTCATGTTATTCTTCATGACTGTTGGGTTTGAAATGTGTTGCATTCTTGATTTTTTCTCTTTATAACTCATACTTGGCTCATTGTTAGAAGGAGCCATAGGTATTGCGCTTAACAAAGTTGGTTTTGGGGGGCCCAGTGCAAGGCATTGGCGTTCCTTCTCCAAACGTTCCTTTTCCAAACGTTCCTTTCCCAAACGTTCCCTGGTAAGCCTATCTACCAGGCGTTCTCGCATGGGTTGCGTGGGAACATTTGGGGTCAGAATATGGGGTTGTTTCGGGACTCGAATGATGAATGGGGTAGGACAGGGTTGTGTCTGAGGTGTATGAGCTTGAACATCAGACTGCCTACGCACCTTGACCACAAACAGGGTTGGGCGATTTGTAGTTGGTACCACTGTCGTAGCAATTGCCGGTGCCACCCAGACCACAAAGGGAGTGGGCCGATTTGATGGTGTCATACTAGCGGTTGTATCAGTAGAGGGCACACGAACAGCAAATGGTTTGGTTTGGGGTGATACTTGTGCTGTTGCCACCACGGGAGGTACTCGGATGACCAATGGTTTTTGCTGGGTAGGAGGATTGTATGGGGGATATGAAGGTTGAGGTGATGTTAGTGCAGTAGGGGGAACTTGAACTACGAAGGGGTTCTTTGGTGTTTCGTAGTTATTATCTGCATAGATGGTGTTAATTTTGTATGGCACTTCTTTAGTGTTTAGGGGATCTTTCTATATGCCCATGGATTGGTTTTGTGGTTTGACCAGGTTGGCCTCATCAAAAGTGATCTCACCTCCATCAATCATTCGTTGAATGTCTTGTTTCAAGGTGAAACTGTTGGC
>MNCI01029903.1:893727-908860 GCA_015680685.1 Gnetum montanum | reverse complement strand
CACCAAAGAGATAAAAAAGGCTACAATTTAGTTATAAATATTATATNCTGCTCTTTCCGCCACTGCTCTGCTGGAAATTTTGATTCTGACTTGAAACCCTACAAACCCTAACCACCAGCTGCATACGCTTGGTCCTGCTGCTGCTACTGCTCCTGCCGCTACCATCTCCACATCGTCCGCATCCACCATGGCTGTGTGTCGTGCTGGTGCTGCTGCAGTCCTCTTCGCCGTCGCCTTCAATCATGACCAGTAAAATGCCGCTGAAAACCGCAGACCTTCCTTCTTCTTCTTCTTCTTTTCTGCAAGTAGAGGCAGTACCAGGGACGGCCCAGGATGATGATTCCAGTGATGGCAACGAATCACACGGCCTTATCCTTGCTCTTCAAGCAAACATAGCACCATACTAGTAACAGCATAGGATACAGCATGAACAGAGCCAAAAATAGGCGCGGCAACGACGTCTGAGCTACAAACAGATAGTCTCTGTTTCCATGGTTGCCCAAATTGTATATGGCGGTTGGAACCCGTAACCGTAGCTTGACATGCAGCAAGCAGTTGCCAAGCATGAGAAAGTAGTTGTCCGCAGACGGGGCTCGGAATGTGTCGTTGAATGATCGCGTCGCGGGTTCGAGATCCGTCATAGTGAAGAGCCGATTCACCAGTGGATTCTGCAATATGCAGGGGTGTTGTTGTCTCTCCTCGTCCTCGTCCCCCTCCTTGTCTCTGCGTGGATTCCTGAAAGGGACATGACAATGATCTTGCCGAGAAGAGTTGAGTGCTCGGCATGGAGACCGGTGACAAGCAGATGGGCGTCAATTTTCTGGCCCTGCACGAGGGATTGGTTGTTGATACAGGAATCAAGAAGGTAGTCATCTTTTGAGAGGGTTTTACTGAGCTCCGTTTTGATGGTCTGTGATCATGATCTTGTAGAACACGTGTTCCATTCAGATGAATGGAT
Source organism: Gnetum montanum (assembly GCA_015680685.1). Classification (NCBI taxonomy): domain Eukaryota; kingdom Viridiplantae; phylum Streptophyta; class Gnetopsida; order Gnetales; family Gnetaceae; genus Gnetum; species Gnetum montanum. The sequence continues at coordinate 907,902 of MNCI01029903.1, read as the reverse complement.
GTTCGTTCATTCGTCGGCGTCGATCGTGAAGTGCCATCTTTGTCTCCGGCAATGGCTCTTGGCTACTTCCCAGCCCTTCCTTCACAACTAACTGTGTTCGGCATAGCAACAGTAATTGCAGATCTATGTGCTGAGTTTGTAGCATGAGCCAGCAACATGAAGAACAAATACCAAAGAATCCCCAGGCGGAAAAAATAGTAGAGAATCACCAAGCGCTCCCCGCTCCCATGGCAATGGCACAAGTGTTTTAATCCATGCTAAACTCTATCTCGGGCAATGGCTTCTATGATTTTAAGGAATGGCTTAGGTTGCCTCGTCCTTCGTGCTTTTAATCCATTTAAACAACGTTCCACATGGAGGATTTTCTTGGGCTTTTAATGAAATAATATATGAAAACATTTTTGAATTTGGAATTTAGAATCGTTGATAAATGCCTTAGCTTGGTAGCTGACAACATTTGCAAACACAGATGCCAATAACCCTCATACCAACAACCATCTTTTTCATCCTGTATCCAGGGTACTGAGCATCACGAATTTTACTCCACCTCGTGGCATCCTCACACAACTTTGGATGCACCGATTATAAAATAAATAAAACTGATTCATTTCAATGTCTCAAAAAATCTTGATTTCTTATTAGCGTCTACCCAATACAGCCCTTGTTTCTTAAAATCATATCTTAAAACACCCGACTCAGGTCTCCATCCTCCAAATTCTTCATGCACGGCAGGAAGCTTTGGACTATCTCTAATCTCAGAGCCATACTGTTCCATGAAATGGACAAAATGTGCCAATAGAAACAATAGTCAGTGCCATGCCCATTATGTTGGTGGTACGCACAAAATCGGTCTAGTCTAAAGCCTCTTGGAACTGGGGGCTCATCCGGTGTTGCCAAGCTTGGGTTCTCGACCAATTCACAGAATCAATCATGTCTTTGAATTGCCATAGGGGACAATTGTTTATATTTCATTAGCCCAACCTTCAAGAGTTGGTCAAATAATTGTGAAGGTTTCATGGGCAATGGTGTGTATTGAGAGGGGTCTCTCCTCTCAAAGCTTCTCGCATGACCCAGTGTAGCATTTTGTGATGTGGACGGTCTGGGTGTAGTAGTGGGAGGAGGTCTAGTATAGCTAGTAGGGATGGTAGGTGGTTTACCTTGTTGTCTCGTACCTGTTTGTTGAGTTTCTGTTACTGCTACTACTGTTGCCTTAGCCTTTTCTTTGTCTTTTTTAGTGTGTTGATTTTTAAAGGCTAAGTAAGCAGGGTCATGGCTATTTTGGGCCACCTCTTCTATGTTCTTTATTTGCATGAAAGCTTGGCTTAGAGTGTGCGCATTTAAATAGTACAGTTTAGATTTCACAAAATCATTTACGGCTCCCTTTAGGATGGTGAGCAAGTATGTTTCGGGGATTGGTTCATGAAGTTCATTTAGTGCGGCACTTCATCTCTGAATGAATTTTTGTACAAGTTCAAGCGGTGCTTGTTTTACCTGTATCAGACTGTCCAAGGTTGCTTCAGGTTTGAGGTTGTATTTAAACCTGGTAACGAACTGATGTAAGAGATCCTCCAAAGAGGATATGGAGTTACGAAGCAAGGCTCGGTACTAGTCTAATGCTCTGCCAGTGAGGGACATGGTGAAAACACGTAAGATTGCATGGGGCCATGCCTGAAGCAATAAAAATTCTAGTCTAAACCTGACCAAATGGGCGTTGGGGTCTCCTTCCCCATTGTATTTGGTTAGTTGAGGCAAAGAAACTCCTTTGGGCAGGGTCAATGGTGGTACTGAAGAGCTAATAGAATCGTCTTGGTAAAAGTCTAATACCTTAAGCTCTTCATTGTTGGCCGTTTTGAGGCATTTTACCTCATCAGTGAGTTCTTGCATCATCTTTTTGACTTCGGCCCAGTCTTGGGCACTAGGTGAAATGGCAGATTGGTTATGTTGTGTAGTATGGAAGTTAGATTGTTGTGCTGTGGGCGGGAAAGAAGAAAGTTGAGTGGTTGGAGGTTGAGCTTGTGGAATATTCATGGTAGGTGCTACTAAGGGTGGCATACTGTAAGGAAAGGGTTGTTGTTGTTGTTGTTGCTATACTTGAGGGATGTTGATGGGTAGAATTGTAGGAGGTGGTATGTTGTAATGAAGGGGTTGATGCGGTTGCATGCTAGTCATAGCCCACTCTCCATTCATGATTTGCGAGGGAACACCCTGAACTTGTTGAGTTGAAGTGATGAGGGGTATTCCTTGGGTTTGAATTCGTGGTATATAGTGAGCAGATATAGAAGCAGGTATCATAGATGGCATCCCAATCACTTGGGGTGGGAAGGTCACCCCTACATTAGTTTGAGGGGGGTGTTGTTGGGGTTGTGCTTGTAAAAGAGGGGGTAACATGATGACGGGAGGAATAGTGGGGATGGGTATATTGAATTGAGTGTCGGTCATGGGGAGAGTGGGAATAAGAGTGGATGCTTCCTATTGAGGCACATGTGCTTGAGTGGTTTTAAATGAATGGAGGGACATAGTCTCCCCTATGAAAGTGTGAAATAACAGGTTCGCGTAAGTATGCAGACTGAGAGTATGGTACGAATCCTCGTGTTCAAACTGAGCCGCAAAGTCATCCTCCTCTTCTAATTGAGGATTTATTATGGACTAGTCTAGAGACTGACTCCTTACTAGGAGGAGCTATGAGATGAGCTCAGAATAGTGCTCTGGAAGAGGGATGATGTCATATGGGGAGGGGATGAACTCATGTCCTCCCTTATGAATCAGTTCATACTGCTTCTTAGCCTCTAGTTCAGCTTGATCTACTGCCAAACCGGCTTGGATCTTTACACATATAAAATTATATTATTCTTGTGTTATGACATTAAATGATGGATTCTTCCCTTGCAGTCTCAGAGATCGACGAGGTCCCCCCCCCCGGGGGTTGACCTCACCGTGGGCCCCTATGGGTTGCATAAGGGGTATCGGCATTACCATGGGGCCTATGATATCTGAAGCGGGCTTGGTTGAAACATTGGTATTGGCAGTATCCATGATGAAAAGGTCCTAAGTGTAACAAGGTAGATGGGAGATAGTGTCAGCGTACACAAGTGAAAATTTGACCAAGTATGAAATGGGTATACTTGTTAGCGTACACCCTCAGCGTGCAAGCTAGATGCACAGCGTATACCTAAGTCTGGCAGCGTGCAGACTGGATGCACAGTGTATACCTAAGTCTGGCAACGTGTAGACTGGATGCATAGCGTATACCTAAGTCTGGTAGCGTGTAGACTGGATGCACAGCGTATACCTAAGTCTGGCAGCGTGTAGACTGGATGCACAGCGTATACCTAAGTCTGGCAGCGTGCAGATTGGATGCACAATGTATACCTAAGTCTAGCAGCGTGCAGACTGGATGCACAGCTTATACCTAAGTCTGGCAGCATGCAGACTGGATGCACAACGTATACCTAAGTCTACCAGCATGCAGACTGGATGCACAACGTATAGACTGAATCCCCGGTGTACAGGCTTCAACAATCAGTGTACAGGATGAATAGGCAACGTACAGCTAGAGTGGATAGTGTGCAGATGGGCTTGGCAGCGTATATGCACTGAGATTGCAGCATATTTTGCTGAACAGGGCATAGATCTGAAAGGTTTTAAAATTCGATCTATGCTGACATGGTGTAAATCTGGGAAAGCCAATTGTAGATCATGAATCACAGAGAGCGGATCTATGAGATGGACTAGCAGATCTGAAGAGATCTACGGTGGATCAGAGTAGATTTAAGCGACGAGAGGTCCTCCTTCTAGCGTCATTTTTTGTACTGTCTGAAATCACCAGTGCAAGGCTGGTATGAAATAGACACTAAGAGATCTACAAATGGGCACAGAAGACCCTACCTTCGCTTGAGGGCAAGCTGGAACTGACGAAGGTAGAGTACCTTGGGTGGTCCGCACGCGGATCAAACAAGGATTTCCCCAAATGTATGCCAATATGCAACATGTTGGCTTAGTTGTAAAAGACGTAATAAACATAAACCAGAGCATAAATGTACAGGAATATAAGCAAAAAGGTAAACAAAAATGAATGAACAAACTATAACAAATCTTTACCAGAAAATGGAGCAACTTTATTGCAAAATGGAGATTACAATGCACCGGTCAGAACACAGTTGTGGATCTCACATAAGGTGGACGAAAAGCCCCAGTGGATGCGGAGGGATGATGGTATGCTGGTTTGGACTGCAGGCCCAGCATGAAGGCTGTATGGTCAATGCACAAGGTAGAAGTCCAGCTTATAGGATTCGTGTCCAGATTTTCCCAATCTCCCCTCCGTCAAAAAAATTATCCCCTTGATCTAGTGAAAAATTGGGGTTTTTATGAGATCTTGGGCATTAGATTCGGATCTGGAAGGATATGAATGGCTGTGGAGGAGAAAATTTCGGGTCAGATGACATGTGGCTGTGTTACCCGGGTGCAAAGAATGTTGCAACTGTACAGCATGCCGCATGCTAGCGTCTACACGCTGAGCGTGTGAACCCAGCATACAAAGTTGACCAACACAAAAGAATTAAACTTTACAAACGAACATTACTGTTACAACAGAAAATCTTGAACTTGGCCCTTGGATTTAGGCTCTGGTTTCATGAGAATGCTACCTATGGATTTTCAGCTCATTTGGACTTGATCTGACATGGTTTTGAAAGCCTTCAACTGGTGTACACTGTGTTGTACGTTGGGCATGTAGAGTATGTATGCTCAACGTATGGGTCGTGGAAGTGCATCATTTTGAGGTTGAATCTTCATTTTTGGGAGCCTGGGATGATGCCTGATAGTTTTCTTACCTCTGAGAGTCGATTGTAGGTGGAGATCTTGTTCTGGGATGCCTGTTTTGAGAGATCCTTGATGGTGCACGCTAGGCGTGCACGCTGGGCGTGCACACTGGCGTGCATGAATGAAAACCCATCATTTGGAGCCCAAAACTTGATTTTCAAGAGCCTGAGAGCTGCTAGGGACCTTGGGGAAGGTCCTGGGGAGTCCAGATGCTCAATTCTGGCATGTTTTGGCTTATTTTTTGGGCCCAAAAGTTGCTGCACGCTAGGCGTGTAGGCCCGTGTGCAAGAAGTATACTTAGCTTTGGCTAAGTGTTTTGAGCTTGAAACTTACGGTTCTTGTTGCCAAATGTTGATGTAGTCTCCAATGGATCTCGGGGAACTTTTGCTTGCTTGATTCGACTCTGTTTGATGCTTTTTGTGAAGTTCGCAAGTTTTGGTCATACTGGGAAGCATCATGACTTAGCTCTATTCTTGTCCAAAAGTGTTAGGTCCAAATTTTTGTGGTGTTTCATAGATATCTAAGATGCAATAGATGAAAGAGTGCTTTGAGGTTCAACATGGTATGAAATAGAATAAGAACTCAAAGGACATATAGGTTGAGTATGGATGGAATGATAGAAATTGGTAGCATGAACATAGTAGGAAGGTGGAGAAGAATGGTCTGGTGTAGTGACATAATTAGACCAAAGGATCACATAAGAGTACAAAGGTTGTGATAATAGAAGAATGGTCTAGTGTAGTGACATAATTAGATCAAAGGATCACATAAGAGTACAAAGGTTTTGATAATAACTATCAAGGCTATTTGTAGTTAGACAAGTGAATGATATAAGGCTCCTTGTGTGGGGACTTACAAGCTTTGTATTTAGGCTTGAAAGCTAAAATTATGCCTCTATTTTTAAAGGGATTTTGAAAAACCTCAAGTTGTTGATTATCCAAATGCTTAGTGGATGTATCACTCTCCATCACTATGTTGCTCTTATCTAAGAGATCTTGGATGTCATCTTTTAGATTCCTATAGTTATCCAGATCATGTCTAATAATCTCATGATAGTAGCAATGTTTCTAATAATCATACCACTTAGGCACCTCAAGGTCATCTTCTTATCTTTAAGAAGAATCCATGGCTATAAGTTGTATGCAACAGTAGTATCTTCTCATTTAATCAAAGACCTATTTCTTCTTAAGAAGATTGTTCAAAAACATAGAGTACCAATCTCTAGTCCTTTAATATTTATATTGCTGAGTAGAGGATGAAGTAGTTGAAGGAGAGTTTTTTTGTCCCTTATAGTAAGAAGAAACACCTTAAGAGGTCAGTTGTCCTTTTTCTTGTTTTACATCCTTATTAGCTTTATTACAGATTGATAGGAATTCCTAGTCATTGCATTGAATAGCTATTTCTTCAATGCATCCAGTAGCCAAGAAAGCATCATTTAGAGAATGAGGCTTAGGATAAGCCATCCTCTTTAAAATGTAGTTGATTACCATAACTTTAAAGATACCTTATAGATGGAATTCCTCTAAATGATATGACAATTTACTTGATGTCACTGTCCATTGAGAAATAAACTTGTTAATGGGCTCATTTAGAGACTATTTAATGGTAACAAAAAACATCACACTAGTACTTTGAAGCATACTAAACTTGAAGCAATCAATGAAAGTTGCAAGCAGTTGCTCAAGAGAGGTGATAGATACATGTGCTAAGAACCTATAGCATTCTAAAGATCTTCTAGAAAGAGAATTTGAAAAGCATCTTAACACAATGTAAGGGTAAGAGGCCAGAAGTATACATTAATTGCTAAACATGACCACATGATTCATGTGGTCCCATGTTTTGCTATTGTACTTTGTGAAGGTTGGTAGTGAAACTCCCTTAGGCAGGACTAGCAAAGATATGGAAAAGCTTATGAGATTACTTAAGACCTAATCCAAGGAAATAGAAGACTTTTCTTGTATGTCCAATATCATAGATATTTTATCTTTAGTGCTCTAAAGATGGAGCATCATATTGTTCCACAGTGCTAGCAACTATGGATCTATTTCAGGGGAGCTGATAGTAGGTTGCCCTATGGTAGTAGATGATGATGTTAAGGGAGGATGCACATAGAAAATGGATCCAAAAGTTATAGGATTAGGTATACCCAATGAGATTAGATTAGATAGGTATACTAGAAAAGAAGGGATGATGACAGGTTGGAAAATGTTAAACAATGAAGGAATAGTAGAAGTAGGGAGGGAAAAAGACCAGAAAGGAGGTATTGTAGGTTAAGGTTGAGAGATAGAATGAGTAGTTCTAAAATATGGAATAGAGAACTAAAAAATGAAGGATTGCTAATATTATTAGGAGAAAAGAACCAATAGAGAGAAATAGAGCTTGTGAGAAGGTTAAGCAGTTCTATAGTAAGAAAACAAATCCAATCACATTGCTCTAAGTATTAGCAATGCTGATGTTATGGATGTGATGTGACAAAGGGTTACTTTTTCCAAGCTCTCTTATTGATTTCTCTTCATTGTCATCTTTCAAGTGGATCTCAAATTCAAAGGCCATGATTCCTCTCCTTCCTCTAAGAATGATGTGATGACCAAGAGTTTGATTTAGGATGAATTTCATCCTAGACTCATTAATCTATAAATGTATGTATTTCTACATCTTCTCCTACTCTATGATAAATTCTACAACTTCCTTAGCTTCCTCATTATCTAGTTTAATTAGATGATATAAATTAGGCAGAAAAGATGTTAGATCATTAGCCTACATATACTCTATCATAAACTTGAACATGCTAGGTGTAAGTAGATAGCCTAGCTCCCATTTGGCATAGGCTATTTTGTAGTCCTTCACACTTAGTGCTTCTAAAACTCCTTGATTTCTTTTTAAGTCCATGAGCTTCTAATTCTTGGAAAAACCTAAATTAGAGGATAATGCCATAGCTAAAACTGCAAAAGTAATCATGAATTCATAAGATTATTACTAGTGCTTCAATTCATCCTTGTAAATAGGTTAATACTTCAAATAGAAGGTGAGAAGTTTTTGTTCAATGAGAACATTGAAGTCACAAAGAATTGACGTGAGGTCAGTGTTTTGATGTAACACATCATTAATAGTTAGAAAAAATGAAGAAAAAAAGTATGGAAATGTAAGTAATAAGCAAGTTCTAGAAAAAATGTTAATTTTGTGGAGGTCCTCCTTATAGCACTAGAAAGATGTTATAGTAAAGATCATTGTACTACAAGATCTATCACAACCTAACATAAAACTGAGAGAGGCAATCTTATAGTCATCAAACGATTTAGAAAAACTAAGTTTTCAATTAATTTTCCTTAAATTAAAAGGGAACATGCATATTATTAGAAAAATCTAATAATATAAGACAAGCATTTTTCCAAATACTAGAAAATGAAAAGAGGAAAATATCATGCATAGAATTGCTAAGAAAATAAAATAGGTAAGAACCGTGTAAATAAAACAAAATGTGCATGTGGTTGACAATAGAAACATTTGAAATTAAAGTGTAAAATGAGACAGATCTAATTCATTTAAAAAGCTAGATCCAAAAAGAAATATAGAATATAGATATGAAGCAGATCTAGATAATGCTAGAATAGAAAGGACTGAAATGGATAAATCCATATTACAAAATGAAAGAAGAATTAGAACCTACTATAAATTTTTTAGGAGATGTACTAGGGATTAAAGGCATTTGACAAAGAACTATATTACCATGTTCTTTCTCCAAGGTCTACACCTAATCTAGATCTAACAAGAACATTATAGATTTAGAAGCTAACTTAACAAAGAGTTGGATCTAATCAATGTCTTGACCTAATCCCAAGTAATTCTCCAGGTGTTAGAAGAATAGCAAAAAAGGGATACAAATGTGTTAATAGGAAAAAGTGAAAGATAACTCAAGGGAGCTAATATCTCTAGTAGGAGAATGGTGATTCTACAAATAGGCAGTCTTTGGAAAGATTCCAGAATCACCTAAATTGCCAAGAAACCAAGTTGTGCTTAGTACCAAAGATAGCTAAGAAGAAGCCAATAAGATGCTGAAGAAATGTTCATCAAGTGCCAATTGAGAAATGTCAACCCCTTGTTGTTTGGGAGTATTCTTGTATTTATAGATAAAAAATGCTTCATAGATCATGAAGGAAAAATGCATTGAAATCCACAAAATCTTCTAAAAGGTTCTAGAAAGGAGAATTAACGTGTAGATGGCTGATATGAAAAAATGATGTTGGACATCAAATGTTGGATTGCAGTAAAATGTCAATAGGCAAAATGATGTTGCACATTGAGGAAGCAAATTTTTCAAAAAGTTGAAGTCAGAATTAGCATAGGAGTTGATGCTAGACATTAAATCTAGGAGCTGTAAATGGAGAGCAAAAAATGATGTAACTAATGAAAAGAGACGTCAATTTTGGCAAAAGCTAAGGATGAGAACAGAAATGACATTGTAGATGATGCAAGATGTCGAATCTAGGCTGCTAAAGGTGACTTTGAGCTAAGAAGCCATAGAATGTACATAAAACTCTAGCTTATATAGAAAAAAGCTAGAGTGGGTACAACACCTACCATTTGAAAAATTTCATGAAATCTTAGGTAATACCATAGTCTTCTTTGTGTTCTTGGAAGAAGGAGAAGGTACTATAATTCTAGTTATACCATACAAGGGCCAAAAGACCATAGGTAAGATGATTGCAAACTAAATATGATAAGATCTTAGGGTTCTTGCAACACCAATGTCCAATACTACTTCTATTGCAAACATTCAAGTATCTACATAAACTAGGAGCAAGGAAATGATTGTTGTGTAGTAGAAGGAAGTGCTAGAATTAGTGAAAATGGAACAATTAATTTTGGAGATACTCAATATCCTAAAAGACATTCCAGCCACTCAATCTAAATTAGTTGAAAGTAGAAGCAAGTTCTTAGTTAAATAAGCATAGCTTTAAGGGGCCACTATCACCAATCAATAGTTGGTAGATGAAGTTGTTGAACTCAAATCCCTCTTGGTAGATCTAGCAATCTTCCAGCCAAGAATAATAAGAAATGAAGCTTTTTAGAAGCTTGAAGAGGGTTAATGCATGGTTGAGAAAGAAAAGAAAAATATTATCTAGGAAGTAGCCCTATTAGATACAATGTGTTATACCAATAATAACAATCTCATCGAAGTGCATTGTGATAACAAGAACCTAAAAAAGGAAAATTAATGTCTACTTAAGGTAGAAAAACAAAATGAACAAATGGAAAAATACATTAAGCAACAACAAGAATAACTTTCCAAGATAAACTAGGATGTAAGAAGATTGACCATAGAAAAAAGAAACCTGTCAATGGATGAGATGTGCATTATACATCAAAAGATAATCATTAAGATCATTGCCTAGAAGAAAAAGGTCCTAAAATATAAGAAAATAAAAAATCATGATAGGGACCAAGTCAACATGCTCAAGGAGGTAAATGAAAAAGAGATCAAATTAGCAAAGACGAAAATGAATGATACCCTCTAGTAGTTCCAATGATGTGGTGATGCATGGCAATCCATCTTTAATGGACTAAATACATACAACAACATGGAACTTTGCATGAAGTAGTTGCAAATCAGGGAAATGATAGAATACATGTGATGGGACGCGATATCGCATCGGCCGCGATATCGCGTATGCGATATCACATCCTCCCCCGCGATATCATGGTGCACTGTCATATCTATAAATAAGAGGCAACTCTCCCTTGTTTCCTCATCCTAGGCTAGATAGTAGGAAAACTCTGGCAGATTGATCACTCCAGAGATAGAATATTTTCCATGTGCCCGCAGTAGCAGTCCTGAAGTGAACGGATCTTTATTCGGGCAAACATTGTACCTGAACACAAGTTTGTGTACGGCAATAAAGACGAGCTTCTTGGAAAAACATTGCAGTGCATGGAATAGGCTAATTACGATTTTATTTACTGTTATTTATTATTTGTTATTTATTATCTGTTATTTACTACTTTCTGTCTCAACCCTTCTCTCCTAGTTAAGTGCCTTAGTACGACCACTTTGAGCACGTGTGTTACGCGTGGTGATCCCAACAACGACTAGCGTTTGGTAACCACGGTTGCATTGGTTCAGGGTATGTACGATGAGTGGAAATGAATGCTGATGCTAGGTAATTTAGACTTAGTTCATTAGTTAGAGTTAGTAATTAGTTTCTCAACCCTTCACCTTGTTAGCATAGGAGACAAAAACATAAAAAGCTATAAAAATCATATACCTCAGACTTACTTAACCATACACCGTGACAACTACAAGTAAGTCTGGGAAGACAACGAATGATTAACCCTAAGTCTTCCATGGGCGTGTAGGCACTTAGTCTGCGGAATTCAACCAGATCGTGCGTGCTACGCTCGTATTCGTATGGTTGAGTATAGGGGCACCTCGCCACTCATCATTGGCGCCGTTGCCGGGGACTAAGTGTTTGTGCGCTAAATAGAACATAGGATATCACTCACATCGTTGGGAGCCTAAACAAACCTTCGGGTTAATTAAAGAAAAATTTATATAATGGTAATTAGCACACCGATAAATAACAATGTCTTCTTCTAACAAAAGAAACTCACCACCTAGGGATAATAAAAAGAACAGTTGACAATCAAAAACACATAACCTAAATCCGCCAACTCCTCAACAATATCGAGTGGTATATACTCATCCCGATCAGTATATTCCTAATTTTACTTTTATCTTCCATCAAGATGAACAAATGCACTGGAGAGACTTGCAAGGTAACATCGTGTTACCTCTAGATCGGGCAGTCCCAAACATGCTTCTCCGTGCTTTGGCACAGATTGGCATGATAGAATTATACGCTGAATACATTGCAGAAAATTTTGACATAAGGGATTACCATCCCACAGGTTTACAATGTATAAGGAATTCAAGGCAGGAGAGCCAACATACACTGTTGAAGGGCAAGGAGGTCCCGCACGTCCTTAGTGAAATCGGAGATGGTGAACCACTCATAATAGGTTCTCTATCAAAAGATGTTTCCCCTCCTAAAAATGATGAGGAGGTGAGGTATCAGAACCTACGATCCACGATACACAACCCTAGTTCTGATCCCCATGAACACCAACTATTCACTGAGGGAACAACAACACATAACAAGGATAGGCACTCAGATCGTCATCACGATCAGGGCCGAAACCACAGAAGAGAAGGTAGGAAACATCGTCATGGCAATGGTTCTCCTTCTTCTTCCCCTTCTTCACATCATTCACCCTCTCCTTCCACCTCTAGGCGCAATCATAGAGAGCATAACAGTGAGGATAGAGGTAGGCAAAATGAGAGACCTCGACGGGAAAGTCAAGAGAGAGGACAAGAGCATGAACGAAGGGAAAGTAGGGAACAACGAAGACATCACAGGTTTCATGAAAGAGATGATCATGATGAGCCCCTACTTGCCACCCGAAGTATGCTTGACATAATGGAGGCAGTAAGAATTCCAACAAGGCATCAAAAGGATAGTCGAATCAAATGCTTAGACATGAATAATATCCCATGCTTCAAGGGAGGATACAACGCTGATCCACAACATCATTTACAGGCATTCCATGATGCATGTGCCTTGCATAACATAGAAAACGAGTGGCAAAAACTTAAGTTGTTTCCCAGAACACTCATTAAGGAAGCAGAGAGTTGGTACCGGTCCTTAGAACTGGAAACCATTAGGAGGTGGAGTATGATGTTAGAAGTCTTCAACGATAAATATCAAACGTACTCCAGAGTGTCTAACTTGCGTAAGTAGATCCAAGGATGGAAGCAACATACTCCTGAACCCTTGGATGCTGCCATGGGCCGCTACTACGTATTGTTACATCGTTGCCCGGGCCATGGTTACGCAAAGCAGAATCAACTTCGCCACATCGTAGATGGGCTAAGGCATGAGACTAGAAGAACCCTTGGGACTTATGCCCAAGGGAGATTATCAGAACTTAGAGCCCATGAAATTCATCACTTGTTGGAACAAGTAGCCAAAGAAGAAGGTGAACTACAAAAAAGGGAAAGTGCGAAAGAATATGACCATGATCCCTCCCTTCGGAAGAAGGGAGTGAAATTTTGCGATGAAGAGGATGAGTCACCACTCGAAGAGTTGGTGAACAGAAAAACCTTGCCAATACAAAAGCTAACAATAGAAGTATCAGCTAAGATGGATCAATTGTGAGATTCCTTAGACTCCAGACTTAAAACTATCTTGAAAATTATAGAGGAGTCTAAGAAGGAATGAAGTAGTGACAAAGGTAAGACAAAGCGGAGAAATTCAGGCCCTACACATAACAAGGGTAAGGGGAAAATTACTATCTCCGATGAAGTTGTGGATTCAAACATAGAAGATGATGGTGGATGTGAGATCTGCCATTATGATCATCCCAAGGGATTTTGTCCAATCATCTCACATCTACAGGACTCTGGGGTGTATGCACTTAACCCAAGACTCAACCAATGGCAAACACCCTGAAGATTACCTTATCCCCAAGGTAACCCAAGGCAGTTCCACCAACCGTTAACGTACTATCCAAGTGGAACTCCACCACAACCCATTGGACAGCATCAGCAATGGCAATACCCACAGTCATGGGGGATGCCACCGTCGACACAACAGTACCCTTACCGGCAACCTTATCCTTATGGATATTATGTGCAACAGTTGATTTCTCCAAGTGACTCTATGAGTCACACAACTCCCCAACGTCACTACCAAGTTCAGGAGTACTTTAGGAGGACTCCTTCTTCTCCAGGAGGCACCCCACATACTTACCATCCTCCAACTCCATTCGCACCTCTTCCACCTGTAGTTCTTATACAACCTGCTCCAACAATGCAAGGGGAACTCCCCACTCAACCGCAACAACGCTACAAGAGCCGTAAACATTCAACCCGCTGCTAGTTCTAACAACTATAAAAAGAGAAGACCTTTCTTTAGAACCAAAAGCCCAGACAAGCTCTCGCAACAACAAGCGGTTGAGCCCGTGTACACTCCTCCACCATCTAACACTTCGAAGCACCCTTCAATCCAACAACAAAGTTGTACGCATACGGTTATGTTAACGCATACCGTAATCGACTAGATCAAGGTAGGTCACCTTCCCAAGAAACTAACTGATCCTGGAAGCCCCTTAATCTATTTACAAATCGCTGGGAACAAACCACATAAGGCTCTTCTTGACTCAGGTTCTGGAGTCAACCTAATTTCATGATAGATGTACCAAGCTTGGAACCTGCCCCAACTTAAGAAGAGTAACATCCAACTAGAGCTAGTAGACCAGTCCATCACCATTCCCTTGGGATTGGTGGAGGACATTGTTACC